>JBCNJP010013975.1:0-11597 GCA_039602395.1 Deinandra increscens subsp. villosa
GTGTTTAGGACCAATGATGGCCCAAAAATGTGTGTTTAGTTGGGACTAATGAGTCTCACTAAGGTGTGTATATAACCAATAAGTTGTGTTTAGGACCAATGATGGCCTAATAAGGTGTGTTTAGTAGGGCAATGAGGGTCGGTTGGGACCAATAAGTCCAAGTAAGGTGTGTATATAACCAATAAGTTGTATTTAGGACCAATGATGGCCCAATAATGTGTGTTTAAGGGCAATGAGGGTCAGTTGGGACCAATGAGTCCCAATAAAGTGTGTATATAACCAATAAGTTGTGTTTACGACCAATTATGGCCCAATAAGGTGTGTTTAGTTGGGACCAACGAGTCCCACTAATGTGTGTATATAACCAATACGTTGTGTTTAGGACCAATGATGGCACAATAAAGTGTGTTTAGGGACAATGAGGGTCAGTTGGCACCAATGAGTCCTAATAAGGTGTGTATATAACCAATAAGTTGTGTTTACGTCCAATTATGGCCCAATATGGTGTGTTTAGTTGGGACTAATGAGTCCCACTAAGGTGTGTATATAAACAATAAGTTATGTTTAGGACCAATGATGGCCCAATAAGGTGTGTTTAGTAGGGCAATGAGGGTGGGTTGGGACCAATAAGTCCTAGTAAGGTGTGTATATAACCAATAAGTTGTGTTTACGACCAATTATGGCCCAATAAGGTGTGTTTAGTTTGGACCAATGAGTCCCACTAATGTGGGTATATAACCAATACGTTGTGTTTAGGACCAATGATGGCACAATAAAGTGTGTTTAGGGACAATGAGGGTCAGTTGGCACCAATGAGTCCTAATAAGGTGTTTATATAACTAATAAGTTGTGTTTACGACCAATTATGGCCCAATATGATGTGTTTAGTTGGGACTAATGATTCCCACTAAGGTGTGTATATAACCAATAAGTTATGTTTAGGACCAATGATGGCCTAATAAGTTGTGTTTAGTAGGGCAATGAGGGTCGGTTAGGACCAATAAGTCCTCGTAAGGTGTGTATATAACCAATAAGTTGTGTTTAGGACCAATGATGGCCCAAAAATGTGTGTTTAGTTGGGACTAATGAGTCTCACTAAGGTGTGTATATAACCAATAAGTTGTGTTTAGGACCAATGATGGCCTAATAAGGTGTGTTTAGTAGGGCAATGAGGGTCGGTTGGGACCAATAAGTCCAAGTAAGGTGTGTATATAACCAATAAGTTGTATTTAGGACCAATGATGGCCCAATAATGTGTGTTTAAGGGCAATGAGGGTCAGTTGGGACCAATGAGTCCCAATAAAGTGTGTATATAACCAATAAGTTGTGTTTACGACCAATTATGGCCCAATAAGGTGTGTTTAGTTGGGACCAACGAGTCCCACTAATGTGTGTATATAACCAATACGTTGTGTTTAGGACCAATGATGGCACAATAAAGTGTGTTTAGGGACAATGAGGGTCAGTTGGCACCAATGAGTCCTAATAAGGTGTGTATATAACCAATAAGTTGTGTTTACGTCCAATTATGGCCCAATATGGTGTGTTTAGTTGGGACTAATGAGTCCCACTAAGGTGTGTATATAAACAATAAGTTATGTTTAGGACCAATGATGGCCCAATAAGGTGTGTTTAGTAGGGCAATGAGGGTTGGTTAGGACCAATAAGTCCTAGTAAGGTGTGTATATAACCAATAAGTTGTGTTTTGGACCAATGATGGCCCAATAATGTGTGTTTAGTTGGGACTAATGAGTCCCACTAACGTGTGTATATAACCAATAAGTTATGTTTAGGATCAATGATGGCCCAATATGGTGTGTTTAGTAGGGCAATGAGGGTCAGTTGGGACCAACGAGTCCCAATAAAGTGTGTATATAACCAATAAGTTGTGTTTACGACCAATTATGGCCCAATGAGGTGTGTTTAGTTGGGACAAATGAGTCCCACTAATGTGTGTATATAACCAATACGTTGTGTTTAGGATTAATGATGGCCCAATAAGGTGTGTTTAGTAGGGCAATGAGGGTGGGTTGGGACCAATAAGTCCTAGTAAGGAGTGTATATAACCAATAAGTTGTGTTTACGACCAATTATGGCCCAATAAGGTGTGTTTAGTTGGGACCAATGAGTACCACTAATGTGTGTATAAAACCAATACGTTGTGTTTAGGACCAATGATGGCAAAATAAAGTGTGTTTAGGGACAATGAGGGTCAGTTGGCACCAATGAGTCGTAATAAGGTGTGTATATAACCAACAAGTTGTGGTTACGACCAATTATGGCCCAATATGATGTGTTTAGTTGGGACTAATGAGTCCCAGTAAGGTGTGTATATAACCAATAAGTTATGTTTAGGACCAATGATGGCCCAATAAGGTGTGTTTAGTAGGGCAATGAGGGTCGGTTAGGACTAATAAGTCCTAGTAAGGTGTGTATATAACCAATAAGTTGTGTTTAGGACCAATGATGGCCCAAAAATGTGTGTTTAGTTGGGACTAATGAGTCTCACTAAGGTGTTTATATAACCAATAAGTTGTGCTTAGGACCAATGAAGGCCCAATAAGGTGTGTTTAGTAGGGCAATGAGGGTCGGTTGGGACCAATAAGTCCTAGTAAGGTGTGTATATAACCAATAAGTTGTATTTAGGACCAATGATGGCCCAATAATGTGTGTTTAAGGGCATTGAGGGTCAGTTGGGACCAATGAGTCCCAATAAAGTGTGTATATAACCAATAAGTTGTGTTTACGACCAATTATGGCCCAATAAGGTGTGTTTAGTTGGGACCAATGAGTCCCACTAATGTGTGTATAAAACCAATACGTTGTGTTTAGGACCAATGATGGCAAAATAAAGTGTGTTTAGGGACAATGAGGGTCAGTTGGCACCAATGAGTCGTAATAAGGTGTGTATATAACCAACAAGTTGTGGTTACGACCAATTATGGCCCAATATGATGTGTTTAGTTGGGACTAATGAGTCCCACTAAGGTGTGTATATAACCAATAAGTTATGTTTAGGACCAATGATGGCCCAATAAGGTGTGTTTAGTAGGGCAATGAGGGTCGGTTAGGACCAATAAGTCCTAGTAAGGTGTGTATATAACCAATAATTTGTGTTTAGGACCAATGATGGCCCAAAAATGTGTGTTTAGTTGGGACTAATGAGTCTCACTAAGGTGTTTATATAACCAATAAGTTGTGCTTAGGACCAATGATGGCCCAATAAGGTGTGTTTAGTAGGGCAATGAGGGTCGGTTGGGACCAATAAGTCCTAGTAAGGTGTGTATATAACCAATAAGTTGTATTTAGGACCAATGATGGCCAATAATGTGTGTTTAAGGGCATTGAGGGTCAGTTGGGACCAATGAGTCCCAATAAAGTGTGTATATAACCAATAAGTTGTGTTTACGACCAATTATGGGCCAATAAGGTGTGTTTAGTTGGGACCAATGAGTCCCACTAATGTGTGTATATAACCAATACGTTGTGTTTAGTACCAACGATGGCACAATAAAGTGTGTTTAGGGACAATGAGGGTTAGTTGGCACCAATGATTCCTAATAAGGTGTGTATATAACTAATAAGTTTTTTTTACGACCAATTATGGCCCAATATGGTGTGTTTAGTTGGGACAATGAGTCCCACTAAGGTGTGTATATAAACAATAAGTTATGTTTAGGACCAATGATGGCCCAATAAGGTGTGTTTAGTAGGGCAATGAGGGTTGGTTAGGACCAATAATTCCTAGTAAGGTGTGTATATAAACAATAAGTTGTGTTTTGGACCAATGATGGCCTAATAATGTGTGTTTAGTTAAGACTAATGAGTCCCACTAAGGTGTGTATATAACCAACAAGTTGTGTTTAGGACCAATGATGGCCCAATAAGGTGTGTTTAGTAGGGCAATGAGGGTCGGTTGGGACCAATAAGTCCTAGTAAGGTGTGTATATAACTAATAAGTTGTGTTTAGGACCAATGATGGCCCAATAATGTGTGATTAAGGGCAATGAGGGTCAGTTGGGACTAACGAGTCCCAATAAAGTGTGTATATAACCAATAAGTTGTGTTTACGACCAATTATGGCCCAATGAGGTGTGTTTAGTTGGGACCAATGAGTCCCACTAATGTGTGTATATAACCAATACGTTGTGTTTAGGATTAATGATGGCCCAATAAGGTGTGTTTAGTAGGGCAATGAGGGTGGGTTGGGACAAATAAGTCCTAGTAAGGTGTGTATATAACTAATAAGTTGTGTTTACGACCAATTATGCCCCAATAAGGTGTGTTAAGTTGGGACCAATGAGTCCAACTAATGTGTGTATATAACCAATACGTTGTGTTTAGGACCAATGATGGCACAATAAAGTGTGTTTAGTTGGGACCTATGAGTCCCACTACTGTGTGTATATAACCAATACGTTGTGTTTAGGATTAATGATGGCCCAATAAGGTGTGTTTAGTAGGGCAACGAGGGTGGGTTGGGACCAATAAGTCCTAGTAAGGTGTGTATATAACCAATAAGTTGTGTTTACGACCAATTATGGCCCAATAAGGTGTGTTTAGTTGGGACCAATGAGTCCCACTAATATGGGTATATAACCAATACGTTGTGTTTAGGACCAATGATGGCACAATAAAGTGTGTTTAGGGACAATGAGGGTCAGTTGGCACCAATGAGTCCAAATAAGGTGTTTATATAACTAATAAGTTGTGTTTACGACCAATTATGGCCCAATATGATGTGTTTAGTTGGGACTAATGATTCCCACTAAGGTGTGTATATAACCAATAAGTTATGTTTAGGACCAATGATGGCTCAATAAGTTGTGTTTAGTAGGGCAATGAGGGTCGGTTAGGACCAATAAGTCCTAGTAAGGTGTGTATATAACCAATAAGTTGTGTTTAGGACCAATGATGGCCCAAAAATGTGTGTTTAGTTGGGACTAATGAGTCTCACTAAGGTGTGTATATAACCAATAAGTTGTGTTTAGGACCAATGATGGCCTAATAAGGTGTGTTTAGTAGGGCAATGAGGGTCGGTTGGGACCAATAAGTCCAAGTAAGGTGTGTATATAACCAATAAGTTGTATTTAGGACCAATGATGGCCCAATAATGTGTGTTTAAGGGCAATGAGGGTCAGTTGGGACCAATGAGTCCCAATAAAGTGTGTATATAACCAATAAGTTGTGTTTACGACCAATTATGGCCCAATAAGGTGTGTTTAGTTGGGACCAACGAGTCCCACTAATGTGTGTATATAACCAATACGTTGTGTTTAGGACCAATGATGGCACAATAAAGTGTGTTTAGGGACAATGAGGGTCAGTTGGCACCAATGAGTCCTAATAAGGTGTTTATATAACCAATAAGTTGTGTTTTGGACCAATGATGGCCCAATAATGTGTGTTTAGTTGGGACTAATGGGTCCCACTAACGTGTGTATATAACCAATAAGTTATGTTTAGGACCAATGATGGCCCAATATGGTGTGTTTAGTAGGGCAATGAGGGTCAGTTGGGACCAATAAGTCCTAGTAAGGTGTGTATATAACCAATAAGTTGTGTTTAGGACCAATGATGGCCCAATAATGTGTGTTTAAGGGAAATGAGGGTCAGTTGGGACCAACGAGTCCCAATAAAGTGTGTATATAACCAATAAGTTGTGTTTACGACCAATTATGGCCCAATGAGGTGTGTTTAGTTGGGACAAATGAGTCCCACTAATGTGTGTATATAACCAATACGTTGTGTTTAGGATTAATGATGGCCCAATAAGGTGTGTTTAGTAGGGCAATGAGGGTGGGTTGGGACCAATAAGTCCTAGTAAGGAGTGTATATAACCAATAAGTTGTGTTTACGACCAATTATGGCCCAATAAGGTGTGTTTAGTTGGGACCAATGAGTCCCACTAATGTGTGTATATAACCAATACGTTGTGTTTAGGACCAATGATGGCACAATAAAGTGTGTTTAGGGACAATGAGGGTCAGTTGGCACCAATGAGTCGTAATAAGGTGTGTATATAACCAATAAGTTGTGTTTACGACCAATTATGGCCCAATATGATGTGTTTAGTTGGGACTAATGAGTCCCACTCAGGTGTGTATATAACCAATAAGTTATGTTTAGGACCAATGATGGCCCAATAAGGTGTGTTTAGTAGGGCAATGAGGGTCGGTTAGGACCAATAAGTCCTAGTAAGGTGTGTATATAACCAATAAGTTGTGTTTAGGACCAATGATGGCCCAAAAATGTGTGTTTAGTTGGGACTAATGAGTCTCACTAAGGTGTGTATATAACCAATAAGTTGTGCTTAAGACAAATGATGGCCCAATAAGGTGTGTTTAGTAGGGCAATGAGGGTCGGTTGGGACCAATAAGTCCTATTAAGGTGTGTATATAACCAATAAGGTTTATTTAGGACCAATGATGGCCCAATAATGTGTGTTTAAGGGCATTGAGGGTCAGTTGGGACCAATGAGTCCCAATAAAGTGTGTATATAACCAATAAGTTGTGTTTACGACCAATTATGGCCCAATAAGGTGTGTTTAGTTGGGACCAATGAGTCCCACTAATGTGTGTATATAACCAATACGTTGTGTTTAGGACCAATGATGGCACAATAAAGTGTGTTTAGGGACAATGAGGGTCAGTTGGCACCAATGAGTCGTAATAAGGTGTGTATATAACCAATAAGTTGTGTTTACGACCAATTATGGCCCAATATGGTGTGTTTAGTTGGGACTAATGAGTCCCACTAAGGTGTGTATATAACCAATAAGTTATGTTTAGGACCAATGATGGCCCAATAAGGTGTGTTTAGTAGGGCAATGAGGGTTGGTTAGGACCAATAAGTACTAGTAAGGTGTGTATATAAACAATAAGTTGTGTTTTGGACCAATGATGGCCTAATAATGTGTGTTTATTTGTGACTAATGAGTCCCACTAAGGTGTGTATATAACCAACAAGTTGTGTTTAGGACCAATGATGGCCCAATAAGGTGTGTTTAGTAGGGCAATGAGGGTCGGTTGGGACCAATAAGTCCTAGTAAGGTGTGTATATAACCAATAAGTTGTGTTTAGGACCAATGATGGCCCAATAATGTGTGTTTAAGGGCAATGAGGGTCAGTTGGGACCAACGAGTCCCAATAAAGTGTGTATATAACCAATAAGTTGTGTTTACGACCAATTATGGCCCAATGAGGTGTGTTTAGTTGGGACCAATGAGTCCCACTAATGTGTGTATATAACCAATACGTTGTGTTTAGGATTAATGATGGCCCAATAAGGTGTGTTTAGTAGGGCAATGAGGGTGGGTTGGGACAAATAAGTCCTAGTAAGGTGTGTATATAACCAATAAGTTGTGTTTACGACCAATTATGCCCCAATAAGGTGTGTTTAGTTGGGACCAATGAGTCCCACTAATGTGTGTATATAACCAATACGTTGTGTTTAGGACCAATGATGGCACAATAAAGTGTGTTTAGTTGGGACCAATGAGTCCCACTACTGTGTGTATATAACCAATACGTTGTGTTTAGGATTAATGATGGCCCAATAAGGTGTGTTTAGTAGGGCAATGAGGGTGGGTTGGGACCAATAAGTCCTAGTAAGGTGTGTATATAACCAATAAGTTGTGTTTACGACCAATTATGGCCCAATAAGGTGTGTTTAGTTGGGACCAATGAGTCCCACTAATGTGGGTATATAACCAATACGTTGTGTTTAGGACCAATGATGGCACAATAAAGTGTGTTTAGGGACAATGAGGGTCAGTTGGCACCAATGAGTCCTAATAAGGTGTTTATATAACTAATAAGTTGTGTTTACGACCAATTATGGCCCAATATGATGTGTTTAGTTGGGACTAATGATTCCCACTAAGGTGTGTATATAACCAATAAGTTATGTTTAGGACCAATGATGGCCCAATAAGTTGTGTTTAGTAGGGCAATGAGGGTCGGTTAGGACCAATAAGTCCTAGTAAGGTGTGTATATAACCAATAAGTTGTGTTTAGGACCAATGATGGCCCAAAAATGTGTGTTTAGTTGGGACTAATGAGTCTCACTAAGGTGTGTATATAACCAATAAGTTGTGTTTAGGACCAATGATGGCCTAATAAGGTGTGTTTAGTAGGGCAATGAGGGTCGGTTGGGACCAATAAGTCCAAGTAAGGTGTGTATATAACCAATAAGTTGTATTTAGGACCAATGATGGCCCAATAATGTGTGTTTAAGGGCAATGAGGGTCAGTTGGGACCAATGAGTCCCAATAAAGTGTGTATATAACCAATAAGTTGTGTTTACGACCAATTATGGCCCAATAAGGTGTGTTTAGTTGGGACCAACGAGTCCCACTAATGTGTGTATATAACCAATACGTTGTGTTTAGGACCAATGATGGCACAATAAAGTGGGTTTAGGGACAATGAGGGTTAGTTGGCACCAATGAGTCCTAATAAGGTGTGTATATAACCAATAAGTTGTGTTTACGACCAATTATGGCCCAATATGGTGTGTTTAGTTGGGACTAATGAGTCCCACTAAGGTGTGTATATAACCAATAAGTTATGTTTAGGACCAATGATGGCCCAATAAGGTGTGTTTAGTAGGGCAATGAGGGTTGGTTAGGACCAATAAGTCCTAGTAAGGTGTGTATATAACCAATAAGTTGTGTTTAGGACCAATGATGGCCCAATAATGTGTGTTTAGTTGGGACTAATGAGTCCCACTAAGGTGTGTATATAACCAATAAGTTATGTTTAGGACCAATGATGGCCCAATAAGGTGTGTTTAGTAGGGCAATGAGGGTCGGTTGGGACCAATAAGTCCTAGTAAGGTGTGTCTTATATAACCAATAAGTTGTGTTTAGGACCAATGATGGCCCAATAATGTGTGTTTAAGGGCAATGAGGGTCAGTTGGGACCAATGAGTCCCAATAAAGTGTGTATATAACCAATAAGTTGTGTTTACGACCAATTATGGCCCAATGAGGTGTGTTTAGTTGGGACAAATGAGTCCCACTAATGTGTGTATATAACCAATACGTTGTGTTTAGGATTAATGATGGCCCAATAAGGTGTGTTTAGTAGGGCAATGAGGGTGGGTTGGGACCAATAAGTCCTAGTAAGGAGTGTATATAACCAATAAGTTGTGTTTACGACCAATTATGGCCCAATAAGGTGTGTTTAGTTGGGACCAATGAGTCCCACTAATGTGTGTATATAACCAATACGTTGTGTTTAGGACCAATGATGGCACAATAAAGTGTGTTTAGGGACAATGAGGGTTAGTTGGCACCAATGAGTCGTAATAAGGTGTGTATATAACCAATAAGTTGTGTTTACGACCAATTATGGCCCAATATGATGTGTTTAGTTGGGACTAATGAGTCCCACTAAGGTGTGTATATAACCAATAAGTTATGTTTAGGACCAATGATGGCCCAATAAGGTGTGTTTAGTAGGGCAATGAGGGTCGGTTAGGACCAATAAGTCCTAGTAAGGTGTGTATATAACCAATAAGTTGTGTTTAGGACCAATGATGGCCCAATAATGTGTGTTTAGTTGGGACTAATGAGTCCCACTAAGGTGTGTATATAACCAATAAGTTGTGTTTAGGACCAATGATGGCCCAATAAGGTGTGTTTAGTAGGGCAATGAGGGTCGGTTGGGACCAATAAGTCCTAGTAAGGTGTGTCTTATATAACCAATAAGTTGTGTTTAGGACCAATGATGGCCCAATAATGTGTGTTTAAGGGCAATGAGGGTCAGTTGGGACCAATGAGTCCCAATAAAGTGTGTATATAACCAATAAGTTGTGTTTACGACCAATTATGGCCCAATAAGGTGTGTTTAGTTGGGACCAATGAGTCCCACTAATGTGTGTATATAACCAATACGTTGTGTTTAGGACCAATGATGGCACAATAAAGTGGGTTTAGGGACAATGAGGGTTAGTTGGCACCAATGAGTCCTAATAAGGTGTTTATATAACCAATAAGTTGTGTTTACGACCAATTATGGCCCAATATGGTGTGTTTAGTTGGGACTAATGAGTCCCACTAAGGTGTGTATATAACCAATAAGTTATGTTTAGGACCAATGATGGCCCAATAAGGTGTGTTTAGTAGGGCAATGAGGGTCGGTTAGGACCAATAAGTCCTAGTAAGGTGTGTATATAACCAATAAGTTGTGTTTAGGACCAATGATGGCCCAATAATGTGTGTTTAGTTGGGACTAATGAGTCCCACTAAGGTGTGTATATAACCAATAAGTTGTGTTTAGGACCAATGATGGCCCAATAAGGTGTGTTTAGTAGGGCAATGAGGGTCGGTTGGGACCAATAAGTCCTAGTAAGGTGTGTCTTATATAACCAATAAGTTGTGTTTAGGACCAATGATGGCCCAATAATGTGTGTTTAAGGGCAATGAGGGTCAGTTGGGACCAATGAGTCCCAATAAAGTGTGTATATAACCAATAAGTTGTGTTTACGACCAATTATGGCCCAATAAGGTGTGTTTAGTTGGGACCAATGAGTCCCACTAATGTGTGTATATAACCAATACGTTGTGTTTAGGACCAATGATGGCACAATAAAGTGTGTTTAGGGACAATGAGGGTTAGTTGGCACCAATGAGTCCTAATAAGGTGTTTATATAACCAATAAGTTGTGTTTACGACCAATTATGGCCCAATATGGTGTGTTTAGTTGGGACTAATGAGTCCCACTAAGGTGTGTATATAACCAATAAGTTATGTTTAGGACCAATGATGGCCCAATAAGGTGTGTTTAGTAGGGCAATGAGGGTCGGTTAGGACCAATAAGTCCTAGTAAGGTGTGTATATAACCAATAAGTTGTGTTTAGGACCAATGATGGCCCAATAATGTGTGTTTAGTTGGGACTAATGAGTCCCACTAAGGTGTGTATATAACCAATAAGTTGTGTTTAGGACCAATGATGGCCCAATAAGGTGTGTTTAGTAGGGCAATGAGGGTCGGTTGGGACCAATAAGTCCTAGTAAGGTGTGTCTTATATAACCAATAAGTTGTGTTTAGGACCAATGATGGCCCAATAATGTGTGTTTAAGGGCAATGAGGGTCAGTTGGGACCAATGAGTCCCAATAAAGTGTGTATATAACCAATAAGTTGTGTTTACGACCAATTATGGCCCAATAAGGTGTGTTTAGTTGGGACCAATGAGTCCCACTAATGTGTGTATATAACCAATACGTTGTGTTTAGGACCAATGATGGCACAATAAAGTGGGTTTAGGGACAATGAGGGTTAGTTGGCACCAATGAGTCCTAATAAGGTGTTTATATAACCAATAAGTTGTGTTTACGACCAATTATGGCCCAATATGGTGTGTTTAGTTGGGACTAATGAGTCCCACTAAGGTGTGTATATAACCAATAAGTTATGTTTAGGACCAATGATGGCCCAATAAGGTGTGTTTAGTAGGGCAATGAGGGTCGGTTAGGACCAATAAGTCCTAGTAAGGTGTGTATATAACCAATAAGTTGTGTTTAGGACCAATGATGGCCCAATAATGTGTGTTTAGTTGGGACTAATGAGTCCCACTAAGGTGTGTAT
>JBCNJP010013976.1:0-7500 GCA_039602395.1 Deinandra increscens subsp. villosa
CACACCCCCAATTTAACCACTAACGGAGATTATACCGTTAAGGGGTGCGACCAGACCAGGACCACAACCATTAGTTACAAATACTAAACGAATCAGAGTTAGTCCAAAGATATATCATAAAAACAATCTCAAGTTACGCAGCGGAACAAAATATCATCTTAGCACTAACCACGTGCTTTACAAATTAGTGTATTAAATTCCCAATTTAGTTTAATTAAAGTAAAAGTCTTCATGTGCCATTGCCAACCCGCTCCGGATACTCCTTAGCGATCTGCAAAAGTTTAAACCACGCAAGTGTCAACCTAACGGTTGGTGAGTTCACAGTGGGCTTGTCACGCAGTGGCCCGGTCTCATAATCATAAACATATCAACATATACTTTAAGTAATATTTGTTTGTGAAAAACAAAGCGTCGTAATGACCAAAATCATAGTATCGTGGTTTAGTAAAAGTATTGTCCGTAACCTACGTTATCGGGTATGTACTAGTTTTGTATAGTTAAAGTGCTCAACCGATATCGCGGGTAGCTAATCCGTTGTTCCATACACTAAGGAAGTTTGTACCAAAGCTGACCATAAATTATTGTAGTGGCCGTGCCATCAGTTCTGCGGACCTACGTCATCGCGGTTTTGCCTCCCCCGTGTCCTCTCGGGATCACCGTCAGATAGGCTGATATTGTACCTCCGTGCACTCCCCGTGCCACGGGGCGGAGTTTGTCAAACTCCAGTAGATCTACCTAACATCCCCTCGCTTTACAATTAATGGTACAATTTAGTTGAGGACTTTTAAGTTTTCAAGGCATCCTTAGAAATCATGTGATATCATGTGGTTTAGACTTTAACCTACACTAGCCATATTAAAACGGTTTACCAGATTCTCATGAATCTCAAAAGTGTTTCCAGTTTCGTTTTAGAAATCGTTGTTTTAGTAATTCGCAAGTGCTTCCCATAAAGCACTTCAAGTTCATCAAGTGGGTGCCGCGCACTCCAGGTTTTCAAGTTCATCAAGGAGGTGCATAGCACTCTCGAGGTTGTCAGCATTGTTTTACTTTTGGTTATTCGGTGTGACCCAATCGGGTTCACGGTAATCGGGTTAGTGACACTCACCTTGGGTTGCACTGCTACACTTGCTATATAATCCAAGTATTGCTTATCGAAGACCTATGAACACGTTTAGGTCTTAAGTATTAGTTTTGTGTCTAATCTTTACTTAACGTCACTATGGCCCATAGCATAGCACGTTGGAACTATGACTCGACATACAGACACACGACACCGATGGTTGATCATAAACAAGGGTTCACATAAATCAGAAATCAAAGCATGTATCATCATGGCATAATCATGTAAGTCATGGCATAACATTCAAGCAAATTGCACAAGTTTGGATTCTGGTCTCAGTTTCGCTAGCATAGATTCGCTAGGCAGTTTCGCTGTGTGCACGGGAAGCACTTTCGCTAGGCAGTACCCGATGACACAGTTTCGCTAGGCTAGTTTCGCCCGAAACTGCTGACGCAGTTTCGCTAGCCTAGTTTCGCGTGAAACTGGTTTGAACTTTCGTTCAGGGAATTTCGCTCGGTAGATTCGCTCAAGCTGGTCTGGTCGGTTTACCCGGCGACACTGCAGTTTCGCTGCATAGTGTCACTGGTTGAAGATATGCATAATTTCGCTGGACAGTTTCGCCCAGAAAACATTACAGTTTCGCTGGTCGCGAAAAACTTACGGATCAGCCCAAAAATCACTCTAACGGCTTCCATATTTCACATAACTCATTATCTAGCATACATAGGCATTTACCAACATCAATCAACAAGCTTTAACACCTTATTCATGCATTTTCATCATCAAATCACCAAAATACATTTAAAACCCTAAAGTGACCAAAATAGCATAAATCTCTATCATGGTTGGATTTCACACGTAAAGTTACTGACTTTATAGCAGATCTAGCAATCCTAAGCAACATATCAGAAGATTAAGTGATTTCATGGAGGTTTGGTCATGCTTTTTAAGTAAAACACATGGAAAACATAAAAATTGTGGTTTTGGGACTCACGGTTCGATCTCCAAGCTTGATGGATGATGGTTCGGGGCTGAGATCTCGATGGCTCGGTGTGAATCTCGGTTGACCAGATTCCAGGAGAAAGATGGAGTGTGTGTGTGTTTTGTATGAAATGAGGCAAATGGGAGAACTAGGGTTTATTAAGATTATTTATATCAGAGGCTAGTTTCGCTGGCAGTTTCGCTGGCCAGGCGAAACTGGCTCTGGTCACGTTTTAATTGATTAGCTTAGCTGGCTACCGGGCGACACTACAGTTTCGCCCGGTAGTTTCGCTGGCTGCACAACTTAGGCAATTTTCACATAATCAAGGATTTACAATTTGTCATGCTATTCATAATATTAAATCATGCGTTTAAATCACATTGCACATAATGACATTAATAAATGAACACATAGCACATATGGGCGGGTTCGGTGATCAACCAAAGGTCGTGGACGTATTCGGCCTAGTTATGCATTAGTTACTAAGTTAACACTTATAACGTAACTAACGGAAATGTCTAACGGAAGTAAACCTTGAAATTCTCGGATATCACAAGGTGACCTTTATCCCATAAAGAGTTTACAAGCAAATTGAGTGTTGTATAAAAGTATGGCGTTTAAACTTGTTTTTGAAAAGGGTCGTTTTTAGTTTTCATAATTCTAGTGTAGAAAACTCTATGTACCATACAATTCACATGCATTCAAATGTATGGTACCCTAGTGTTGTTTGAAATCCATATTTCATGGTTCTTTTAATAAAACCCATTTTATTGATAAATCATCATCAACTTAATAAAACTCATTTTATTAGTCTTTGTTAATGATATTTTAAGAATCGGTTTTAGCTTGTTAATGTTTATTAGTTTGTTTTAGCATGCATATCCAAATATCATCCAAACATGAAAATAAACAACCACACTAGCATAATAAAATAGGTGCATAGCCATAGCCAACTATTGACAACACTTGTTAGCCGGAACAAGTGTGTGTCAAGGTCTCTCCTAAGGGACAAGATCACACAAGTGATGTGTAGGTGAACTCCCACTTGACCCCGCATCCAAATGCTTCAAGTGACCTCCTTTGGTTCTGTTTTGCTTCACTCCTTTGGGCATCCAAGATCCTCCATCTTGTGCATTCTTCCTTTTTACAAAATATGGATCCTAATACATTTTTCTAGTAAAACAAAATGCACCTAATCTATTACATTACATACCAAATGAAATAAATAGATTACATGCCCAAAATGACGAACTTGAAATTATTACAACTTTTGAATAATTACAACAAGCACAAACATCCACCACAAAAATCACAAGGTCTTTTGGCTAGGCTTTATGCACCAAACATATATCTAAAATTACATCCATATGTACAAATGTAAAAAAAATGGTTCCCTTTTAACCCATTTCTTTTTTCGGTCCAACACAAAACCGAAAACATGGGTTTGTTGTCCAAACAACAAAATGATAAAATGCTTTAATCTTTCAAGATAACCACATGAATGTTAGTGAAGCATCTTGAAAGACAAAGGGAAACCATGAACAAAACTTTCGGTTTGTGGTATGAGGAACCAAAACCAAGAGTTTTGTGGAGCTAACCAACTAGCTCTTTGAAGCATGCATCCATATAAGCGGCTCTAGATGCCATTGTTGGGTTTTAAGAACTTTATCAAAGCCATTTTAACTCATTTAAATGTAAAACGCAGCGGAAAAATCAAAACCATAGTTTGATTAGTTGATGTATATTTTGATTAGTTGATGTTAAAACCGATTTTAACACTTGATTATAAAACCCAAAACCAAGGATCCAAATATGTATGCATGCTATCAAAACTAAAACAACCATAGGGTGTTTAGATTTATACCTTCTTCCAAGTAAGGGATTGAGAAGAAGATGATGATGAACTCGAATATCAAGCCTCGAAGAAGAAGCCTCAAGCTTGTGATACCCACGAGCCTCCAACACAACACCTTGTTGCTAGGATTTCTTGAAGACCAATGCACCTTTAACCTTTGCTTGAATCCGTATTCAAGGTTCTTCTTCTATGTATCTTGAATCCTAATTCAAGAGTCTTATTCTATAGAAGTCGTTTAGCTCTCATAAGGATCTTAGAGAGAGCGAGAGAGAGAGAGGAGTGGTTGGCCTTGGAAAAACACACCCAACCACCTCATTATGAGTGGTTGGCCGGACTCAAGGAGAAAAAAGGGGGGAAATGGGGTTTCAAACCATTTGAACTTCCCTCCAATGCATCTAGTCTTGTTCTCATTCAAGATACATGTTGGTCATGTCTTACATGACCCATGTAACATGTTATTTTATATGTAACATGTCCTAAAACACAATGTAACATATAACTTATTATATGTTGCGTGACAATTTATTTAACCACTTAAATAATATTGTTACCATACTTCTCTAATTTAAACCATCCATATGATTTAATCATAAGTGAAATTATTTAGAAACCCATTTCTAAATATCTTCTTTAGGTGATATTTATTTAATTGATCATATCTAAATAAATATCCATTGGGTGTTTGTCTAGCTCGTTATTGGGTATGACTTGTCTTGGATCATAACGTACTAGCCACATCAATCTAGTATGTGTCTTGGGCAGACCGAGTCCAACAATACTCAGTGCCTATGAAATGGAACTAGATCTTAAACAAAACTCATCTTCTGAGTCAACTCAGCTGTTTTCATCTGCACTAGTAACTACTGGTTTTAACAGTCAAAGGTCTTCAAACTCATCATCCTATCTGTCACCTATTGTCAGTTTCCCTGAGACACCAAGGTGTCAAGAAAGTTTTTCAAACACGTTTGAAAACTCTCACAATGCTCATGTAGCAACTGACTCTTACCAAGGCTTCATACCTGAAGATCTTGAGTGCATAGGTGCTGATGATTTGGAGGAAATGGACATAATGACTCAACTTGCTATGGTTTCTGTCAGAGCTCAAAGGTTCTACAAAAGAACTGGTAGAACCTACAAGGGAGCAAAAGGTGCTCAGATAGGCCTTGACAAAAGCAAGATGAAGTGCTACAACTGTCACCAACTTGGTCACTTTGCAAGGGAGTGCTCTCAACCAAGAAGAGAAGGACAGAATCAGAGTCATGTCCAAGGGAAAGATCATGGAGGAAGCAATTCAAACAACAACAATTCTGGAAACAACTCAGGTTCTAACCCCACCCCACCAAAGCCAACCGGAAGTCAAAACCACCAGAATGTGGTAGCTGCTGTTGCAAATCAAACCTCATGTGTTGAATGGGAAGATTTCGTTGCTGAGTTTGAGCCTGTCAACCATGCTTTGATGGCCAAAGAACACTCCACCTCAGATCAGGTAAACTCTATCCCTGAGAAAGTCCTAGAAAACCTATGCAGCCCTGCCTGCATGGAACAAGTGGCAAAGTACCGAAATCACAACACTGACTTGATTGATGAAGTTTCAAACCTAAATGAGTTAAAGGAATGTTTTAAGAAAACTGAATCATCATACATTTCAAAAATTGAAAATTTAACCAAAGAGTATGAACAGTTAAAACAAACCAACTCAGTGCTTGAAACTCAGCTTGATGACTTGCTCTCAAAGCTTGAGAAGTCAAGAAATGAAACCAAAGATGCTAAGGCTGAGGTTGATGTTCTTGAGATCAAGCTGAAAGATGCTTTATTTACTTGTGATAAATTCCAAGCAGCAAACAAAAAGGCTGAGAAACTGTGGATGGGAGGGATGTATGGTAAAGCAGGTGTCGGGTATAACTGTGTTGAACCACCAACTGAATACTCACCTATAATCAAACCAATTGATGCTTTAAAATCTGAATGCAAAGTTAGTCTCACAGTTGATGACATTTCATCACAGTCAAGTTCTGAAAACACTGTTGAGTCTAAGAAAACTGAAGTCACTGTTGCAAGCTCATCTGCTTCAGCTGACCAATCAAAAGTTTTGAAACCATCAATTGTTGTTCCTCCACCAACTGTTTATGAACCTAAGGATTCAAAAGTTGGAGGAAAGCAACCTGAACAATCAAAGGTAAGTCAAACTCAAAGGCTTGGTCAACTAAATTTCAACCAGGTAACCAAATTTCAACCAGGTAACTAAATTTCCACATTTCTCTCAACCCCAACTAAATTTCACATAACTAAATTAAAACAGTGGTCGTTTGGTGCATTTTTCCACTCCATTTTAAGTGTGACAAATAAATGCCACATTTTTACGTAAAACAGTGGCTAAATCCTTTGCACCTTATTGTTGTTGTCACATAAACGAAAAAATACGTGGCTAAAAGGGTCCCAAAGTTGTATATTTGGCCACATATACAAAATATGTGTGGCTAAAAGGGTCCAAAAGCTATATATTTGGCCACGGGTAAAAAATATGTGTGGCTAAAACTAGTGTGAATGACCTTTAGCCACGTTTTTTTAAAACAGTGGCTACTCGTTTTTAGAAAAACAGTGGCTAAAGGTCATTTTTGATGTAGTGGTCTCACAGTTGATGACATTTTATCACAGTCAAGTTCTGAAAACACTGTTGAGTCTAAGAAAACTGAAGTCACTGTTGCAAGCTCATCAGCTTCAGCTGACCAATCAAACATTTTGAAACCATCAATTGCTGTTCCTCCACCAACTAGTTGTATATACTCTAAGGACTCAAAGAGTACAGGTATAGGGGAGGGCTTATGGGGTCTGGCAGCCCCAGCGCCCAGGAAATCATGTGAGCGACCAAGGCAGCCAAGGTCATCGAGAACCAAGCCCTCCCTAGCCCCATACACGATGAAAAAGCCCCTTGCCTTGGTTTCTCGCACATGAACTCGTGATTTTAGGCTCAGCGATCAGCGATGTTGCACATTATCTCGTGATTTTGGCCCAGCGACCAGTGATCTAACACACCGACTCGTGATTTTGGCTTGGTGATGTGCTTGGTTTCAAAAATTATGATTCTTGATAAATTTTAATGTCTGTTCCTGTCACTTTGCTGTTTACGCGGAATGTATATATAGGGGAGGGCATGGGGTCTCACAGGGCCGGTTGCCAAAAATGGTTGCGAGCTACCAAAATGATTTAGGTTTCATATAACCAAGCCCTCCCTGGCCCTATACACGATGAAATAGTCCCTTGGCCTTGGTTTCTCGCACATCGACTCGTGATTATGGCCCAACGATCAGCAACCTTGCACACTTACTAGTGATTTTGGCCAAGCCAAGGGCTGTGAGCGACCAAGGCAGCCCCTCACTGGCCCTGTACACGATGAAACAGCCCCTTGGCCTTGGTTTCCCCACACCGACTCGTGATTATGGCCCAGCGATCAGCAACCTTGCACACCGACTAGTGATTTTGGCCAAGCCAAGGGCTGTGAGCGACCAAGGCAGCCCCTCACTGGCCATGTACACGATGAAACAGCCCCTTGGCCTTGGTTTCCCCACATCGAATCGTGATTATGGCCCAGCGATCAGCAACCTT
>JBCNJP010013977.1:0-11595 GCA_039602395.1 Deinandra increscens subsp. villosa
GAATATACTTTTCTTGATGTTTAGCAGATCGAAGACGTTCCAATTGTTCGGGAATTCGCAGACGTGTTTCCTTCCGATCTACCTGGTCTACCTCCACCTCGACAGGTAGAATTTCACATCGATTTGGTTCCTAGAGCCGCACCAGTTGCCCGATACCCGTATCGCCTAGCTCCATCCGAAATGAAGGAGTTGTCGAATCTGTTGGATTAGGTGTCTAAGCCTATAACTAAAATTGATAGCAGCACAGTCCTTTTGGGTTGCCCTCAAGACTCGGCATATGGAGAATTAATAAAAGGGGGAAAAAGAAATGGTTTATTAATTATTATGGTTTAATAATTAATTAGACAAAAAACTATTTGGGAGGTTAATTAACAGTTTGGTTAATTAAAAGGGATAATTTACAATTAATCAATAGTTTGTTAAATTAGGAAGGTTGTTATCCCACATGGAAGATTTCGAAATCCCTCATGCAAAGGGAATTTTCGAAAATTCCATGTATCCCACATTGGTGGGATTACAAAGTAAGGAGGTTGTCCAAGGCTATAAATAAAGGCCTTAGGGATTCATTCCAATTCGCTCATCAAGGCTTGAGTATTCGCATCCTTGTTTCTCCCTCCTTGTGGAAGAACTCCTTATAGTTCATCCCACCTTTAGTTTATATTCTTCTTCGAGTCCTTGGGTGTGATCCCATTAGAGGCACGACGATTGTGGTGCTTGCTTCCTTGAAGTCAAGAAGGATTATTATAGTTGTTTACTATAACAACTAAGAGGTATGTAACCCTATCTGTCTTAGTAATTTATTTATTTTGATTGTTTGCTAGGGTTTATTATATGTTCATAGTTATAGGTTCAATAGTGAAAACATAGATCATGTTTTAGGTTGCATGCACCCTTAATTGTTTAAGTTTGCTTGTAGTGCCTGAAACCCATCAGAATCAGCTACAAGAACTTCTTGATAAGGGACTTATCAGACCGAGCTTCTCACCCTGGGGAGCCCCTGTCCTATTCGTCAAGAAGAAGGACGGATCATTCCGTATGTGTATCGACTACCGAGAACTGAACAAGTTAACGGTGAAGAACCGGTATCCCCTCCCAAGGATTGAGGACTTGTTCGGCCAACTCCAAGGATCAAGCTTCTACTCTAAGATCGATTTACGCTCCGGTTACCATCAACTGAAGGTTCGAGATGAAGATGTCGCTAAAACTGCTTTTAGGACTCGTTACGGCCACTACGAATTCCTAGTTATGCCCTTCGGGTTAACCAACGCGCCTGCCGTATTCATGGACCTCATGAATCGTGTATGTAAACCCTATCTTGACAAATTCGTTATCGTGTTCATCGACGATCATTCTGATCTACTCCCGTAGTAAGAAAGAACACGAACAACATCTCAAACTCATCCTGGAATTGCTTAGAAAGGAGAAACTGTACGCCAAGTTCTCAAAGTGTGAATTTTGGATCAGAGAAGTGCATTTCTTAGGTCACATGATCAACGATCGTGGAATTCATGTTGATCCCGCAAAAATCGAAGCGATCAAAAGTTGGAGCCCTCCAACTACCCCGTCTGAAATACGACAATTCCTTGGTCTTGCCGGCTATTACCGTAGGTTCATCGAGAACTTCTCCAAAATAGCCAAACCCCTGACCACTCTGACTCAGAAGGAGAAGAAATTCATCTGGGATGATAAGACTGAAGAAGCTTTTCAAACGTTGAAGCAGAAGCTATGTGACGCTCCCATTCTTGCCTTACCCGAAGGCAACCGCGATTTCTGCGTTTACTGTGACGCGTCTCATCAAGGTCTTGGATGCGTGCTTATGCAACGTGACAGAGTCATAGCCTATGCCTCACGTCAATTGAAAGTTCACGAAAAGAACTACACCACTCACGACCTAGAACTCGGAGCCGTAGTATTCGCCCTCAAGATCTGGAGACACTACCTCTATGGCACAGAATGCAAGGTCTTCACGGACCACAAGAGCCTCCAACATATCTTAAACCAGAAAGAGTTGAATATGAGGCAACGAAGATGGGTCGAGTTGCTCAGCGATTACGAATGCGAAATCTTGTATCATCCTGGAAAGGCAAACGTAGTAGCAGATGCCTTGAGTCGTAAGGATCGTGTGAAGTCACTTCGTGTCAGATCCCTTGCATTGACCATTCATACCGGTCTACCCTCCAATGATTCGTGACGCCCAACTAGAAGCTCTTAAAGAAGAGAACGTCGGAAACGAAGGCCTACGAGGTATGGACCGTCAATTCGAGATCAAATCCGACGGTGCCAGATACTTCATGAATCGACTTTGGGTACCTATGTACGGAGACCTCAGGACACTGGTTCTGAACGAAGCTCACAAATCGAAGTACTCAATCCACCCTGGTGCTGACAAGATGTACCACGGACTGAAAGAACTTTACTGGTGGCCCAACATGAAGATGGAAGTTGCCACTTACGTCGGTAAGTGTTTAACGTGCGCCAAAGTTAAGGCCGAATATCAGAAACCATCCGGTTTGCTTGTCCAACCGATAATCCCTGAGTGGAAATGGGAACGTATCGCCATGGATTTCATCACCAAGCTACCGAAGAGCCGAAATGGTAACGATACTATTTGGGTTATCATCGACCGTCTAACGAAATCAGCTCACTTCCTACCCATGAAGGAAAAGGATTCCATGGAACGACTAACTACCCTCTACATGAAAGAGATATTCTCCCGCCATGGGACTCCCGTCTCAATCATCTCTGACAGAGATAGTCGCTTCACGTCTAACTTCTGGCAATCGTTGCATGAAGCCCTGGGTACTCAACTTGACATGAGTACTGCTTACCATCCCCAGACCGATGGCCAGAGTGAACGAACAATCCAAACCCTGGAAGACATGTTGCGTGCCTGCGCAATCGATTTTGGTAAAAACTGGGATGAACACTTGCCCTTATGCGAGTTTTCATACAACAACAGTTACCACACCAGTATTCAAGCCGCCCCATTCGAGGCACTTTATGGTCGAAAGTGCCGATCTCCCATCTGTTGGTTTGAAGTCGGAGACAGCCAAATTACCGGTCCGGAACTAGTAATCGAGACCACCGAAAGGGTCTCGCAAATTCGAAACCGTCTGAAAGCCGCCCGTGATCGTCAAAAGAGCTACGCTGACGTCCGACGGAAACCCCTATCATTCGAAGTCGGAGATAAAGTTCTTCTGAAAGTTGCTCCGTGGAAAGGAGTCATCCGTTTTGGCAAACGTGGTAAGCTAAACCCTCGATACATTGGTCCATTTCAGATCCTTGAAAAGATCGGACCAGTAGCTTACAGACTACAACTGCCAGCCGAACTTAGTAGCGTACACGACGTTTTCCACGTCTGTAACTTGAAGAAGTGCCTTGCCGACGAATCGCTCGTCATTCCTCTCGATGAAATTCAAGTTGACGAAACCCTTCACTTCGTGGAAGAGCCTGCTGAAATCGTCGACCGCGAAGTCAAGAAGCTGAAACGAAGTCGAATCCCCATCGTTAAGGTTCGATGGAACTCCCGGCGCGGATCTGAGTATACTTGGGAACGCGAAGACAGGTTCAAAGCCAAGTACCCGCACCTTTTTCCCAACCCAGCTCCTGTAGACGCCGCAGTCTGAATTTCGGGACGAAATTCCTTCAACTAGGGGAGAATGTGACAACCCGTAAGTTTCCTAAGTCAAATTTATATAATAATACGTGTAATTAACTGTTTCTGTGTGCATAAATCTGTGTTTAGTTAACGTAGATAACGTATTATGCAACTATCCGTTAGTCTTGGCATAACCCTAAATTAACATTTCGACGATCGACCTTAAAAACAATGATCTTATATATATATATATCCGATGGAATTTCAATAACAAGAAATTTCACCACAACTATGTGGTTTAATATAAAAAGAATTTTTATATTATCTTGTCACTTTTGTAGTATTCAAATTACATGCAAAGTTCGTAACGTTACTTCGACGTAAAAATATCCAATGAACGCTTGAGTTTATTTATTTATTTATCAACTACGTCAAATAGTAAACCCTTTAAATGTTTAGTATTTTTATAACGAAAAACCATTAGGTTTTGATATAAACATTTAACGTCAATGTTTTTCACCATTTAACGACAACTATATTTAAACAAGACTTGTATCTTTTATTTTTCCCAACTATGATTTATTATCCTCCATGCATATTCATTTCCATGCATGATCCAAATCCAATTGTCACCTTTGATCATATTGTCTTTCGTGATCAAAACCCGACACCCGACAATCTAGTAACCAACATTAGTAGTAACCTATCCACCACTTATACTTAATCCCCTACTAATCTCCTAGTAATAGACCATACACTATTCATCATTTGTACCATACTTAGACAAAATCATCATGTAGCCACCCTAAACCCTTACACCTTACAACCTACATGTACCAAGAGATTCTCACCCTTTGACCCTCTCCTCCTCCTCCTCCTTGCTCCCACGAAACCGGCCCCCCTCCCCTTGCTCCCACTCCCTCTCACGGTTTTGAACCACAAAACCGCCACCACCTCACCCACTTGAACCTAACTCTTCTTTCCTTTCTTTCTTCCTTTTTATGTGACCATATATATACATACTTAAAAATGGAAACCCTAGACACCCTCATTCACTTCCACACAAAGAAAACACACACACTCTCTCCCTCTTCCTCCCAACCGTCGCACTCTCTCTCTCTACTCTCTCTCTAGTTTTTCTTCATCCAACACTCAAGATTCCTTGAAGATACAAAGCTACTATGGAGCATCAAGGAAGCAACGATCAAGCCATCATCCATCCTTCTTCACGATTTTCTACAAGTTAGTAGAAGTTATTTTCTTGGTTTTTCTCTAGTTAATCATGTTAACTAGTCATATTTTCCATCTAGAACTCCAACCACAAGTCTTGGTTAAAAATGGTAACTTTTGACATGCATTTTCTCTTATGTTTCTAGTAACCTAAAACTATGTTTATGTTCATGTTAGATCTAGTATATCTTGTGTTCCTACTAGTGATTTCATGTATTTTGAACCCCTCGTATGCTACATTATATAGATCTATAGAAAAACAAGTGTTATGATGCTAGTATGTGTACAATGTGCCTTGGTTTTATGAACAAACCACTAGATCCGAAATTTGTGACTCTTGGAACCCTAGGTCCGAAATTTTTAACATGTTAGAAGGTTATGGATAGCACCATACTACTTATTGATATGTTTGGACGGCTAAAACTATGAAAATTATCCACTAAAAAGCCTCGGAAGCTATAGTTAAATTAGGGCAAATTTTGGACAGAAACTTTGACTCATCTTAAAGTGTATTTAAAGTATGTTTTTAGCCATAAAAACCCTAGTACAAGATCCCTTTTGAAAATAGCTAAATTTAGGAAAAAACGGGACCAAAAACGGACACTTTACGGGCCCGGAAAACCCATTTTTGTAAAGATATACAAATAAATGCTACAACTGATCTTGATCACTTTTAGGGACTTAAGATGACTTATAATAAGTTTACAAAGTGTTTTGGTAGTTTACAAAGCCTTAGAACGAGTCACAGGATCAAAACCGGCTAAATCGGACACATACCGGCAAAACCGACAAAACTAGGAACTTGGACTTTTGAACTTAAATTTTCTGATTTGATATGACCCTATGATGAAAATAAATGTGTATTTATTTATTTGATCGTTGCCTTAGTCATATTTACAAATAACGTGAAATGCGGCTAAAACCGGCAAAAAGCTCGTTTTGATCTTAAACCGTCATTTCTTCCTATAAAAGTCTTTTGAACTCACATGATATTTATTTGGGAAATATAAACTATTTCTAAAACTAATTATTATCTTGAAAATAAATAATATTTTATTTATCGCACAATAAATATTTATTTTCAATAAATATTTCATTAAGGTCAACGATATCGTATCATAACACCGGGTTACCATAACGCCAAGACTTGACCAACCAAATTGGAGTGACTTAGATGTCAAACGAATTTCTATATTCTAAGTTGTCTTATAACATTGTATAGGACTGCTTACTTGCCTATCTTACTGAATCATTTGCATTCAGGTGAGTTTTCACGACCCCTTTCTTTTTACAGTTTTAATACTTGGGGGAGAATTCATTACAAACATAAATCATTGCCTGACAAATAGATTACTTGTTACCTTATTGATTACATGAGCTTTTCTAGTCCAAACCATATTGTATCATGCTTGTTCATGTTATGATGAAACCCCACTATTAGTTGAATCCGATTAATTTACAAACAGAAACGATGACTCGTGGATAGATCTATTGGGTTAACGCCCCTGCTCTGATTGGTAGCTCCAATCCTGACTCCGTTTTAATAGTCAAAAGAGTACATACAGTTGTATTTGGCCATGCGGTACTGTTGGACATAGTATCATGAGTGGGTAATCAGTTAGTTTCGGTATTCAAGGTTCATGGTAATTTATAAAACAGTATCTAAACAAATTGTCAAACGATGGAATGATTCAATCAAACTTGTTTATCAAACTTTACATGCATGCTATCTAAACCTGTGAACTCACCAACTTTATGTTGACTCGTTTTAGTATATGAATTCTCAGGTGATTGAACTCTGCTGCATTCAGGACATCATATCATTTAGGACCTGCATTTACTTATTCTGGAGTCATGGTCAAACCGAGCTGCACTTTTGGAGATTTCATTGCATAACACCTAACGGTGTCATGTTTTCAAATCTTTTTGAAATGTAATTGTTTTTGTAACGATTAAGACAAATATACTTTCACTACTATTTCCGCTGCAACTTTGAATGAAACTCCACATTTTGAATTAACTTAATCTTTTAAACGGCTCTAGTTGCTTTAATCATCCAGAGGTCGTTCTATGTAATCTTGACTGTGATCCATCTCGCTCGCACCCGACACAATAAATACCGGGGTGTGACAGCATCTACCCTTCCGGTCCACGCGAACTTCTAAATATCCGATTAACTCGGCATTTTAAATAATTTATCATTTATCCATTTTAACTTTATATATATTTATTATATATATATATATAAACATAGTTCCATATCAAAAATCAAGTCTCCATACCCTTCGGATTATTTTATATTAAATAATCATATTCCAAAACCCTAATTTTCCGTTTCTCATTTCTTTATCAAAACTCATTTTCAGTTGAAACCAACTTAGGGTATTATCCATTATAATATTTTATAATATACTTTAAAATTTCAAAGCTTAGTTCATCACCGTTTACTCGGGTTTGATAGCACAGCGTCTTAGAAAACCCTAATTTCAATATTAACACTTTAAAAATACATTAAATATGTTTCAAATATATGTTAAACATATTCTTTAATCTGATAATTAATTTATCATTATCGTTAACCTTTATATTAAATATATAAGTTTATTTTCTTATTTTCTTTCAATCAATTTAATAAAATCGTTTAATAATTATATATATATATATATATATATATATATATATATATATAGGGAGAGGATCATTTGAGAACCAATTTGGTTTGAGAACTTTTGAGAACCATTCTAAGCCACTAGTTTATATATATGGAAATCCCCCCATGAATTTGAATGCTCCCCCTGAAAATTAGTGACTCAGAATGGTTCCTCAAAAGTTCTCAAAAGAAAAAGTTCTCATTTGAACCTAACCCTATATATATATATATATATATATATATATATATATATATATCATATATATATTTATCTATCTCAAATGCTTTATATCATTTAATCGATTATATAAACTTAATCGAATAGCTATATTTGAAATGATAACAAATAATATAACATGATTACCTCACCGACGGGTCGTGAAACGAGTCCGAATAACCAAGATAATAAAGTGGTCCGTATTAGATAAAAGAATAGTCTTCCCCGACTAATTTCTTGCCACGAGAATTTCCCCGTTGTCAGTTTGTCGTTTGGATTGAGTTACACCACCGAAAAGGTAGCCGAACTAAACCGGGTTTTAAGTGGGGTTAACTCGTCGCCCCTTCTTCTAACTCGAATTACGACCACTTTTGTCCACCGTTAACAACCGCCAACCACCGCCACTATTCTATGATATCCCGGTAGCTCACTACCGTTTCCGGCATCACCCGTCGTTAACCGTACGTCACTGAAAGTTAACCGAAAGAATAGTGGTTCATGTCGGACGGTTTTTACCGAGTTTTGCCATCCAGTTTCTCTCTAAAATACAACCACCATCTTCTCCGTTCAGAGCCCAGATGCCGCCACTTGCCGCCACTATTCCGGCGGTTCACCACCACCATCACCTTATTTGTCGGAGATAGCCACTGGCCCGCCGGGGATGCGGTTGTGACTCGAAACCGTTACCACGTTGCTGGGTTTAAGTTCGAACGGGAGGAAATGGTGCAACGAAGTTGCGGCACCTGCTGTGGAGGTTCGGTTCGCCGGAGCTGCGCCGCCGGAATACGAGGGAGCAGGGGTCGCCAGTGTTGCAGGTGGGTCGGAGAAGGGAGACCATGGGAGCTGGGTTTTGGTCGGAACGAAGAGAAAAGAGTGGAAGGGTTGCGTCCCCGGGTTGTCGTTGACTGTACGACGGCGAAGGAGGTTCACCGAGTGTCCGATCGGAGAAAAGGGGGAGGGAGTACGGGTTGTCTCACTCTCTATTCTCTTTTAATTTGTCTGTTGTGTGTGTTGTATGATTTCAATTGCTTGTTGTGTTGTATGTATATATATATATTTATATATAGGGTCAGCTAAATAGAGAACTTTTTGTTTCGAGAACTTTTGAGAACCAAATCTCAAAAAACCACAAGTTTCAGTGGGGGACCATCACAATTCATGGGAGGGGGGATACATGTAATAAACTTGTGGCTCAAATTAGTTCTTTTTAGTTCTCAAACCCAATTGGTTCTCAAATGATCCTCTCCCTATATATATATATATATATATATATATATATATATATATAGGGTGAGGTTACTTTATTTCACATGTGAAATTTCCAGAACAATGAGAAAAAGGAAAAAAGAAAAAAGAAAATAATCATAACCATTAGATCAAGAGATCTAATGGTGAAAAAAAAGTGTCTACCTGTCTACACTTATGGAGGTGTCTAATGAACTTTTCACTATATATATATATATATATATATATATATATATATATATATATATATATATATATATATAATACCCTATATATCAATTTGAAAAGGGTTTCAGTCTCACATTGAGACTATTCCCTTTCACGCGTTTTTTTTCCATTTGTTCAACTTGGCGGTGACTTTACACGCCTCCCTCTTTGCTGTCCTCTTTGCTGGTTTTGATTTCTGTGTGCTGGGTTTTAACGTTTTTCTTGCTTTCGATTTAGAGACATGGTTCTCTGTGCTCTCTCTGCTCTCTCTCTAGAAGTTCTGGTGACCTTCAGATCGCCGGCGATGGAGCTTCGTGCTCCGTCTATGAGGTTGCCGGTTACGTCGATGCTCCGGTAACGTCGAGGCATCGGTTTCGTCGCTCCGTTTCCGTTGAGTTAACGACGATCAGATCGGCGGCGATGGAGCTTCGTGCTCCGTCTATGTTGCTTTCTCTCTGATTTCTCTCTAGAACTTCCGGTGGGCTTCAGATCGCCGCCGATGGAGCTTCGTGCTTCGTCTATGTGTTCGACGGTAACGTCGATTCTCCGATAACGTCGAGGCGACGATGTCGTCGCTCCGTTTCCGTTGAGTTAACGACGATCTAGGGTTTCGTCAGGATTCTGGCCGTCGGTGTTGACGTTGTAGCGACTGCCGTTCGGTGTTGCTCTGTCGAATCGTTGGCGGCTGGTGACTACCGATCTTGGCGTTCAGTTGTACGCCTGGGGGGTTTTCCGACGCCCTCTTTAAGGTCGATGCCGGTGTGAATCTGGGGTTATGTACTGCTGCATGTGATAAAAAATTGGTGGTGCCCTAACCTGAGCCTGTAACGCTGTGATGTGAAGGCTGTTAGGGTTTGGGATTGGTTTTCTTTGCTCCCGATTAAAATGTTTCCAGGCTTTCTTTTCTGATGGCTTTGATAGTGGTTGCTGGTATGATCACTTGATTAGTACAAATTGGTTCATGATGGGCTCCAACGGTTGTTTAAGGCTATGATGATTATTCTGACTTGGGTTTTAAAGGAAACAATTTGGGTTTACTTTGGCGGGGCAATGCTATTAATTTGCAGCCATAGAACCCTAAGTTAATCCTCTATTATGGCCTAATGATGATCTGAGCCTAATGTATTATTTTTGTTACCATTTTTTGCTCTATTGCAGGTACAAGGGTTGTTAACTTTGTACTCGGCTGACTTATTACTTTCCTCTATTCCGGTATGTCCCCCTTTCTATATTATCTATTTTGATTATTCTTCAAATTGCATAGTTTACTTGGATGCTATTGTTTCTGATCTACATATGAGGAAAAAAATTGATAATTCTTGGTGACCCTCACTATATTGAACACAGAAATCAAATGGGAGGTTGTGATGATCTTGATGAGACTCCATTTACACTTTTCTGATGTATTTCTTTTGTCATTACGTTTGCAATGACATTTGTTTACTCTCTTTGGTTGAAGAACCAGAGGCAGCTACTTGATGAGTTTGATAACTTTAATTGCTTTATGAATATAACTCTTGCAGCCATAGAACCATAACTTACTCCTCTATTATGTTAATGATGATCTGAGGCTGTGTTTCCAGGCTTTCTTTTCTGATGGCTTTGATAGTGGTTGCTGGTATGGTCACTTGATTAGTACAAATTGCTTCATGATGGGCTCTAACGGTTGTTTAAGGCTATGATGATTATTCTGACTTGGGTTTTAAAGGGAACAATTTGGGTTTACTTTGGCGGGGCAATGCTATTAATTTGCAGCCATAGAACCCTAAGTTAATCCTCTATTGTGGCCTAATGATGATCTGAGCCTGGTGAATTTTTGTGTTTTCAGACTTTCTTATTTCATAACTTCAATGGTGGTTGCTAGCGTGACAAGAATTTTACTCTGATTGTGACACTGTTGAAGCCATTCTGGCACTTCTATTTGGCTGATATGGCTACTCATTTTCGTGTTGCTTCTGATTTGTTCCCTTAGGCGTTGCCGATGGTGTTTTTGGAGTTGAGGCTATTATGATAGTTCTCTTTACTCCATTTAAGGCTATGATGATCACTTATTTGCTGGAACTTGGCTGATAATGTGTTGTCATAGTTTACTTGAGGCTATGATGATTAATCTGAATTGGGTTGTAAGGGAAATAATCTGGCTTTACTTTGGCGGGGCAATTACTTTTGCAGCCATAGAAGCCTAAATTAATCCTCTAATATGGCCTAATGATGATCTGAGCCTAATGTATTATTTCTGTTACCATTTTTTGCTCTATGTGTTTCTCTACTTTCTTTGGTTGCAGGTACGTACAAGGGTTGTTAACTTTGTACTCGGCTGTCTTATTACTTTCCTTTATTCTGGTATGTCCCCCTTTCTATATTGTCTATTTTGGTTATTCTTCAAATTGCATAGACTACAAAAATGTACATTTTAATTCATGTCATAATGAGGTTCACAAAAAAAAA
>JBCNJP010013978.1:0-11594 GCA_039602395.1 Deinandra increscens subsp. villosa
ACAAAATCGAATGATTTCATTGAACCGAATGATTACAATCAAGAAATCATAACAATACATCATAACCCTCATGAATTTTCCATGGTCATCTTGGGTTGAGCTCAAACCCAAGATGAGACTCTCTCTCTCTCTAGAAGTGTAGCTCACACACTCAAAAGATCATCATCTTACAAATGGAGCACATCACCCTATATATAGGAGAGCCCATGTGCTCACTAACCAACTAACTAGCAAGACACTTATACAATGAGCTAAATACAAATAAAAATAAAACAAACAAATATTAATTAAATCAAAGTTGATTTAATTAACATGAATCTTGACTCGCTCGAACCGATCTTCCGTTGACTTTTACGTTGGTCGTTGACTCAAACAGTTGACTTTTCAAGAAAACGTCTTCATTCCAAACTTGCAAGCCTCGATCATCACAATCCGCGTCTCTGAATCATTTCAAGATGGATTCTTCAGCCGAATTATCCGAGAGTAGATTTGATGGCGTCAGTCACACTTATTTTTTGTTCCAACAAGGTAGGTTGACGTTATTATCTTCGGTTCTTGGTTCTTTACCCATTTATTATGTTTCGCTCTTTCGCCCTCCCAAAAAAGTCTTACCTATTTTAGAGGGTCTTAGAGCTAAAAAAAATCGGGCGATGGAGAATCTGAACGTAAAATTCATTGGGTTAAATGGGAAAATGTTTTGGCGGACAAAAACACAAGGGTGGGTTGGGAATTGGTAGTATAAGTTGTAAGGACCGAGAATTGTGGCTTGTGTATTAAATAGTCACTTGGCAGATTAATTTGAAGGCCTATGCATATGTATAGGTGAAAATTAGTTGGGTTATGGGTATATTAGGTCATTGGGCCATTTTAGACATGTTTGGGCCCAATTAAAATGAGTTTAAGGGGTGTTTAGTGGGCTTATGGGGTCCAATACGGGAATCATATGTATTTTAGGGCTTTATGGATGGCTTGTTGACCAAGCTTGTCCATTCCTATAAATAGGACCCCTAGTGCATCTTGTAAAGGGTTGGTCAGTTGAGAGAGACTAGAGAGGACAGAGAATTTGAAATTCTCTCAAAGTGTACCAGACGATCGTTTGTAATCGTGTGCATCAGTTGATTCCAGGTTTTATTAGTTTTATTTTTGTGTTTATCGTTTTCTTTATCTCTCATCTTGAATCACTCGATTGTTTGGATTCCGCACTCACAATCGAGGTTAGATATCGTGTTTGGACCGTTTTCGGGACTTACAATTGGTATCAGAGCCAAGAAACATTGTTTCAAAGCTCTCACGATAATCGATTCAAGTGTTTTTAAGTCTTTCAGTTCATTTTCATTGATTTGTTGCTTGTCGGCTAATCGGAAAAAAAAAAACTAGGGTTCTAATTTTCTGGTTTGTAGTCGTGTGTCCGATTTTGGTGTTTTTCTATTTTTTATTAATTCGGTGCAATTTATCGTATTCAAAAAAATCGCAATTGCTGTTTTGAGAAAGTGCTAGTTCCAATCTCCATTTTGGCTAAGTCAATCTTGTTCCTTCCATTGATTTCTGCTCATCGGGGACATTATTCGAATTATTGTTTTAAACCCATCAAAGCAACTACAAGGTGTCGCAATCTTGGTTTTTTTTTTTGTCGCATTATTGCCGTTTATTGATTGTCATTACTCGATTGTTGATTGATATCAAATTTTTAGAGGATTTGGTGGATATTAGTCTATCGATCTGACATTAAAATTTGAACCGGGATTTGAGGTCTTTGCGAAGATTGGTAGAAGTTTTACTCAGGGTTCAAGTTGGTTCTTCAATCTAGTTGAGCTTTTGGATCGGGTCGAGGTTTTCGATCGGCTTACGGTTCCCTATTGCATCGAGGATTTACACTGTGGTTCTCGATCAAGTGGAGTTAAAGGCTACTCTTCGGGTTTTCGGTCATATAATTTCCATCACGAGTTCTCGGTCCATTCGCAGGTGTTCGGGGTACACGGATTCTCGGCCGTTAACGGTTTTCGGCTAGGAGTTCGAGTTCACGGTTCAAGATCAGATTCTCGGTTAAAATCGAGACATTGTTAGGTTCTCGGCAGGAAAGGGTTTTCGATTGATTGTGTGCTCAGTCCGATTGTCTCTAATTAATTTTCTTTGTGTTGCAGGTTTCTGTTAACGGTAAATTGGAACTCAAATTAGAAGATAATAGTAATTCGATTGTGCCATTCAATTTGTTCCGTGAAATTGAAGTTCCAATATTGCCACTCGAATTTAATTAAAACTAGTGGTTCACATCATCCGGTTTTTAAAGCAGGAAACGGCCGCTCATTTTAAGTTGGTGCAAATTAATTTTGACGGGGAATTGGTCGTTGAATTTTTCTGCACCTTGTGGAGTAATTCGTTTTTTAATTTTTATTTTTTTTGCTCCAAGTGTTTCAAAGGTGTTACTAACGTTTTTTTTCTGTGAGTTTCGTGTGATTATTGTGCAGGTTACAAGTGTTGCAGAAGCAAGAAGCCCGTGTTCTATAAGCTATTCGATCGAAAATCTGTGGCTTGGACCCTTATTTCGATCGAAATTTTTGGCTTTTCGACCCTTTTGGAGGCTTTTCGATCGGAAAGTCCCTTCGTGACTTTCGATCGGAGAGTACTTCCCGGTTCCTCACTTTTCGATCGGAAAGTCCCCTCGTGACTTTTCGATCAGGTCCGTTTCGATCGAAAAGTCCTTTCGTGACTTTTCGATCAGCTCCGTTTCGATCGGAAAGTCCCTTCGTGACTTTTTGATCAGCTTCATCTTTCAATCGGAAAGTCCCTTCGTGACTTTTCGATCAGCTTACACTTTTTGATCCAGCCGAAACTCTGTCCGATCGAAAAGCTGTCTTTCCGATCCAGTTAAGACTTTTCGATCCATCCCTTTTCAATCCGTTCAAGTCTTTCAGTTCGTATTTGATCCAGAAGTTCATCCAAAGAAGATAATGACAAGTACTCAAGTTGCTTCTCCTCTTGTGAGTGATCAAACTCAGATATGTTCGAACTCGGGATGCTCCGAATCAATCGAACAATATAAGCAACTGTTTCGAACTGAAGAAAGAGACCGTCTCAATGCAGAGTACAAACTAAAGACTCATCTAAAACAAGTCGAACCTTACAAAAAGAAGATAGAATCATTATGTGAAGAACTCAGTCAGGAGAAATATCTTTTCCGGACATTTCGTGAAAAAGAGGAGGAAAAGCGAAAGATCAATCATGCTGATGGAGCTTGGATCTGTAACTGCGAGGAATGCTCAAACCCCATCTATTGTGCCTTGATTAAGGAATGGGAACAGAAATTCATAAATGAAACCGCAATCATGCATCACTGCTAGAGACCTTAGGGAGTGCAAAAGTAAGACCAAAATTTTTAGAGAGAAACTTGAGGCCATTCAGGTAGATGTTAAGAGTCTTCAATCTCAGGTGAGTGATAAAAGCACATATCTTAGGCTTGCTAACGCTAAGGTAGAAGAGCTAACCAAGGAGGTTGAGGAACTAAGAACCAAGCTTGACTCCTCCCAATCTGCGCTTGAGAAACATCAAGTTATTCAAAAGAAAATGATGGATTCTCATCATGCTTTATTCAAATCAGAAGAGCGACTCGAGCAGGTAAAAGAAACATCTGGCCTTGGGGATGTAAATTTTCCTCCCCCATTACAACATGAATACATCAAAATGCCCCAAACTGCTGATGAATTGTTGAAAGAGTCGCTGAATGAAGCAACCATGGTATATGGGCCTTAACCAGCTCATAATAATGAAAAGACAGCCACTGAAGCAACTCAGTTTAATAAAACTACTGAGTGTGCAAGTTCAAGCTCCAGTGAGGTGAAGAGAGCTGATGAAGAAAAGTTGGTTCCTTATCCAAAGATCGAGACTCCTTATTCCAAAGTTGTGGATGAGGTAAAGCGGGAACGAGTGGTGATGACTACAAGGCCCAATGGTAAGATATTCATGACAGCAGGGTCTATGTTCATTCCGATTGAAGGAGAAGAGCGACCCTCATTCACCACTAAGTTCAAAGGCTTGGGTCATGATGGTGGTTTATCATCTCACATTAAGAGCATAAGGCCCAAGATCACCATCAAGCCTCCAACTTCTGTTCCTATCAAGATTGAAAGGCCCAAGATGACAAACAAGTCTCCAGTTTCATCAGTAGGCTCATGTAGTTGCAGTTGCGAAATGCTGGCTCGACATCAAAGAATACATGGAGCACAAGAACTGAAGCTTCAAGGAACCAGTCGAGAGTCAACCCAAGATCTGCAAACGGGTCAAGGATGCAGGCACAAGCAAATGTTGCTCCACCTCAGCAGCTAAGGACAAACGGTTACACGTCTGACTTCTATCTCAAGAAGCAGACTTGCTTTAATTATGGGAATCCTAGTCACATTGCTCGAAATTGTCTTTATCGCCCATATGAGCCATATTATCCGCACAGTCAAAGTGTTTCATCTCAGGAATCAGTTAAGTCTAAGCCAATGAAGGTGCATCTACCTAAGGCAATGAAGACTGTTTCTCCTAAGATAAAACCCTCTGATCAACATTGGGGCGATGACAAAGAGCGGAGAAAATTTTCAAATCAAAAATATGTTTTTCCAAATTATGAAAATTTTCATAAAAAGGTGAAGACACCAATTTTAAAACAACACAAAGTTGACAAACCTAAAGTTACCCCTCCAAAGGTAACTAAAACTGTTTTGAAAAGGAAACTTGAAATGAAGAAGGTTGAAATACCTAAAGTCACTACTTCAAAGGTGACTAAAACAATTTTCAAATCACCTGGTATTTGGAAACCAAAATCAATGGCAGCTGCAGCTCAAATTCCTGATTTCTCAAAGGGAGTGTTTTTAAAAGAAGTTTCATTTATTGATGCTTCAGGAATACCCAGAACCACAATGGCCTGGGTACCTATGGCTAACTGATCTCTCACCTTGTGCAGGAACAGTCAAGGAGGACTTTCATTAACCTTGTTTTTTTGTGATAGTGATTGTTCCAGGCACAGGATAGGAGGCATCTCTCAACTACATGACATGAAAATTTCAATGGAGGGTATGTTTCCTTGTGAGAGGTAAATCTGAAAGAAAATCAGCAAGGTACTGTCTGTATTGTTTGTTTCTTGGCTAATTGTTTGTTTCAGAAAATTTTCAAAAGATAAACTTTGAAGGTTAACTTGGCCAGTTTTAGTAGATATTTTGTGAGGTGTCTGTGTGTCAATAATAAAAAAAATAATATATATATATATATATATATATATATATATATATATATATATGTGTGTTGATTTTAAAAATCAAAAAGCAAGGGGAAGAATAGATAAGATGAAATAGTTGACCCCTAAAAAATTGTGCTTTTTAATTTTTAATCTTTTATTTGTGTTTGAGAAGGCAGGGAAGTGAAATATTTCCGTTCTCAGAATGACTGACACGCGTAAGGCAAAAGTGAAAGACATGATCCAAGGTGATGTGCTCGGTAGGCTCAGTTCCAAAAACAAAGGTATGGGTCACAACACTTAAAGATAAAGTATGTCATTTTACGGGTTACACACACTTAGGTTAAGTGCTTGTTATATTTGACTGCGAAATTGTTCCCGATACACACGCCGGACTCTAAAGTGTTGAATCGAAAATCTCAAAAAGTCGGTGTCCCCTCTGTTTTGTGTGAGCAAAGATCTGGGGATGTCAAAGCCGTCAGTCAAGTCTTGCCTCTGCTTTGCGTGAGCAATGACCTGGTGTAGAATGGTTGACGTGTTAATCAGACTTTCCTTTGTTTTGCGTGAGCAAAGACCTGGTTAGTTTGTATTAACGTGCTTGCAGATCGCTGTATATAATTTACACCCCAAAAGATGCCAATGTGCACAACAAAAGAGACCCTCTAGCGTCTAAAACCCTTTAGCCCTGACTTTGTGACTAGGCTTATGTGTTTGATGAAAGGTTACCACCTGACTGATAAACGCCTCTGAGTTGAAATCATACAAGTCTTTGTATATTATTCCTATCTCTTTTATGATCTGTTCTTTCTCTTCTTAACCAAGTCTCGAGAAAAGATTCAAAACTCTGGATATGGGAATGTGAAAATATGTGGTAGGGAATGATCAAGCTTGATAGACTGCACATATTAATTACCTAGGATTTGTGTGTGACTGTCGGATGTTCATAATTAATGCACCTAAAAGATAATTAAGTGACAAACAACCGGGAAAATGAGGAACATGGGTTTAAGAAGGACCAATATACTGGCAATCGCCTGGACGTGTTCGAGTAACAGACGCTGAAAAGGGTTCCTCAGTTCAGACAAAGGCGGTTTGATCCCAAAATAAAACCTTCTCGGTTAGTAATTTGGTATGTTTGTTTTGTTTCTTTTGTGTTATCTTAAGTTTATGAATTGGCCAGGTTGATTTGAGAAGTTTAACTAAATTATTTTTGGGTTTTGTGCAAGAAGGTGTGACCTCCCCCTCGGGTTCAGGGGAAGTTGTTTGGTTAAATAATGCTAACTCGATAACCAGTCATCATTGTCTGGTTAGTGTTTGTTCCATGTTGTGCATAACAGGTTAAATGAGATGTCATGGAGAAGAAAAGTCAATGAGTGTTGCTACTGTTCGTGTTGAAGAACCAGCCGGAAAAGGACTTACCCTATTCTCAGGGGAAGTTTGTTGGTTGTTCAATAAAGCTTCCAAAGACACCGTTCTCAAGTTTAGGGGAAGCTAATTGAAGAAAAGATGCAGAGCAGTCACAACAAGAAATTCAAGAATGCCAAGACAGAGGTTTTCAAAATTTGCCCTCTGAACACACATGCAAGTCAAGACAGGCACTGATGATTCAGCAAGGACTCAACGGTTTTCAAGAAGAAGCAAGTGCATGAAAATCCTCCTTTCATTACTTGTTTATCATTTGAAGTCCAAATTGATGCTGATTGAGAGAAATCTCCCAGAAGTCGTTCATGTTGCCTAATGAAGATTGTCGAAGAAAAGAATCTTCACCAACCCATGTTCAAGCCAAGGAGAAGACTGCAAGTCTGAAGATTTAAAGTAAAAAGATATTTAATAGCACAAGCCAAGGGGAAGATTGTAAGGACCGAGAATTGTGGCTTGTGTATTAAATAGTCACTTGGCAGATTAATTTGAAGGCCTATGCATGTGTATAGGTGAAAATTAGGTGGGTTATGGGTATATTAGGTCATTGGGCCATTTTAGACATGTTTGGGCCCAATTAAAATGAGTTTAAGGGGTGTTTAGTGGGCTTATGGGGTCCAATACGGGAATCATATGTATTTTAGGGCTTTATGGATGGCTTGTTGACCAAGCTTGTCCATTCCTATAAATAGGACCCCTAGTGCATCTTGTAAAGGGTTGGTCAGTTGAGAGAGACTAGAGAGGACAGAGAATTTGAAATTCTCTCAAAGTATACCAGACGATCGTTTGTAATCGTGTGCATTAGTTGATTCCAGGTTTTATTAGTTTTATTTTTGTGTTTATCGTTTTCTTTATCTCTCATCTTGAATCACTCGATTGTTTGGATTCCGCACTCACAATCGAGGTTAGATATCGTGTTTGGACCGTTTTCGGGACTTAATAGATTTGATGGTGTCAGTCACACTTATTTTTTGTTCCAACAAGGTAGGTTGACGTTATTATCTTCGGTTCTTGGTTCTTTACCCATTTATTATGTTTCGCTCTTTCGCCCTCCCAAAAAAGTCATACCTATTTTAGAGGGTCTTAGAGCTAAAAAAAATCGGGCGATGGAGAATCTGAACGTAAAATTCATTGGGTTAAATGGGAAAATGTTTTGGCGGACAAAAACACAAGGGTGGGTTGGGAATTGGTAGTATAAGTGCGCTTAACCAGACACTTTTACTTAAATGGAAATGGCGTTTTCTTAATGGCAATTCGTTTTTATAGACCCGGGTTATTGACTCGATATATGGCGATGAGGCTGTAAAGGTAAGGAAAACGATTTCTGATTGTGAAGGTTGGAATGCGATATGCAAATCGAATAATGATCTTCATCCTAAAATCATTATTCCAGTTTGTGCGTTCAAAAAATGTGTTGGAAGAGGAAATGATACTAAATTTTGGGAGGATATGTGGATTAGTGATGAGACTCTTGCGGTGAAGTCTATTTAAATCGGTTGTTCTCCCGGGTGGTTTTCCTAAATCTCGATGGAATAAGCGCATTCCAAAAAAGGTCAATGTTTTCACGCGGCGGTTGTTGATTGACAGACTACCGGTTCGTAGTAAATTGTGCGAGGGTGGAATTCCGATTCCTTTCCTAGGGTGTGTTTTTTATGATGCCCCGTTGGAAACAAACCGCCATATCTTTGGCGATTGTAGGGTGATGGTTGATCTTTGGCGTCATATTTGTGTCTGGCTTGAAATTGATGCCCCTATGTTATGTTATCCTAAAGAGGTTTTGGCTTGGTTGGATGGTGCTACGATGGCAAAAAAGAAGAAGACTCTGATTGAAGGCATTTTCTCGTGTGCGTGGTGGCTACTTTGGTAAACTCGTAACGAGATTGTCCATAATCATGATGACCTAAGACCGAGTTCTTTATTGGGTTCGGTTTAACATATTGCTATTAACTGGATTACGGCTAGGGATAAGTCTTGTAAAGTGTCGATAGTGGTTGGTTACAAATTCGTTACTGTTCTTGTCAAGGTTGCAAAACTCGCTAGGCGCTCCCCGGGCGGCCGACTGGAGAGTTGAGAGTACTCGGCCTAGGCGGGGAGTACTCGGAGAGTACTCGGAAATGATATATTATAATGAAAATATTTTTTTTAGAAATTATATACATGTTCAAATGCTAATATTTATAATAAAATGCATAAATATTAAAAATATAATATTGATATCATCATTAGTATTTCAAAAATTGATATCACCCTTCACGATAGTCTAGACATAAAAATAACAATCATCTAATCATCTACCATGGATTCTTAGGCGAACTCGATTGAAGAAGACTAGACGGTAGACAACAAACTGTAGATGAAGTGATTAGGGCTTGACGACTGAAGAAAGAAGGTGATGCGATGAACTCGATTGCTTTTTGACGACGAACTGTAGATGGCGAACAAAGAACGACGAACGACGATAGGGTTTGGGAGTCCGGAGTTGTGATGAACTCGTTCCTGACATGAGACGTATGACTGTGAAGTGAATGACGAAGAAGATTTAGGGTTTTCTTTCAATTTAAAAAAAAAAATTAATTAAAATTAATTTTTTTTCTTTTTTTTAATTAGTTATTTTTTTAAATTTTTTATTAAAAAAAATTAAAATTGCGTTGACCGAGTTTGACCGCCTAGGCCGAGTTGCCCGAGTTGCCCGCCTAGCACCGAGGTTGACCGAGTTTGACCGCCCACGAGTTGCTCAAGCGAGTTGCCTAAAAGCTCTTCAGTAACATGCCGCCTAGCGCCTAGGCGCCGCCTAGGCGGCCGCCTAGGCCGAGTTTTACAACACTGGTTCTTGTAATGTTTTATGGTTGATTGGCTAGGCTTTTCTAGCCATCAATGTTTTTATAATATATCTTTTTTTACAAAAAATTGAACCAACTATTCATAGAACATCAAATTGTATTTGTATCTATCAGTGTTGCAGAAATCGCGATTAATCGGTGATTAATCAGCGATTAATCGCTTGGCGGTACCCCACCGTCTACGATTAACGGCTTAACGGTCAGTTGGTCAACAACGGTCAACATCGGTCCTTGGCGGTCTTCACAGTTAACCAACTTTTTTAAATTAAAAAAAAAAACTTAAAAAATTATAGTTTGTAGTTTTTGAATTAAATGTGTTTGTTTTTTGGGATTATTAAACGTATTCTACTTTAATATTGTATTTTTTGACTTAAATGTTTATATAAGTACTAGTTTATTAATTTTTAAGGTTATTTACTTATTAACTATACTAGGATATTGTCATGTTGGAATATATATATATATATATATATATATATATATATATAGGATTAGGATCGTGTGAAAACCCATTTATTTTGTGAAAACGTGAAAACCACTTTAAAACCTTTATAACTTTTTCATACGTTAATGTTTTTTCATGAAATTTGCGCCAAAAGTCTTAGAATTACGTTATCTTTAATTCTATAAAAACCAAAAACAAAAAAAAAACGTTTTTTATTTTTTTTTATTTTTTTTTCCGTTTTTGGTACACATGTGTACCACAATAAAAAAACTCAAAATTTAATATGAGTTACTAATATTTTTAAAAGGAAATTGCACCCTAATTATTATAGTTTTATTATCTTTATATCTAAAGAAAAAAATAACATTTTATGATTTTTTTAAGTATTGCTACACATGTGTACTATGTTTAATTATCATTCGTAACATAAATGTTTTATTGTTTTTAGTATGTTTTTAATATACTTTTAACATAAGGAGTGTTTTTATACTTTATAATTCGTTTTTGTGTAGTAGTAGTGATGATGGTACATATGTGTACCAAAAACGGAAAAAAAAACGTTTTTTTTTTTACGTTTTTTTTATAAATATTGTTTTCCAGAGTTATAGATAACGTAATTCTAAGACATTTGGCGCAAATTTCATGAATAAACATTAACGTATAAATAAGTTATGTAGGTTTTAAAGTGGTTTTCACGTTTTCACAAAATAAAGGGTTTTCATAGAATCCTTCCCCTATATATATATATATATATATATATATATATATATATATATATATATATAGGATTAGGATCGTGTGAAAACCCATTTATTTTGTGAAAACGTGAAAATCACTTTAAAACCTTTATAACTTTTTCATACGTTAATGTTTTTTCATGAAATTTGCGCCAAAAGTCTTAGAATTACGTTATCTTTAATTCTATAAAAACCAAAAACAAAAAAAAAAACGTTTTTTATTTTTTTTTATTTTTTTTTCCTTTTTTGGTACACATGTGTACCACAATAAAAAAACTCAAAATTTAATATGAGTTACTAATAGTTTTAAAAGGAAATTGCACCCTAATTATTATAGTTTTATTATCTTTATATCTAAAGAAAAAAATAACATTTTATGATTTTTTAAGTATTGCTACACATGTGTACTATGTTTAATTATCATTCGTAACATAAATGTTTTATTTTTTTAGTATGTTTTTAATATATTTTTAACATAAGAAGTGTTTTTATACTTTATAATTCGTTTTTGTGTAGTAGTAGTGATGATGGTACACATGTGTACCAAAAACGGAAAAAAAAAAACGTTTTTTTTTTACGTTTTTTTTTTATAAATATTTTTTTCCAGAGTTATAGATAACGTAATTCTAAGACATTTGGCGCAAATTTCATGAATAAACATTAACGTATAAAGAAGTTATGTAGGTTTTAAAGTGGTTTTCACGTTTTCACAAAATAAAGGGTTTTCATAGGATCCTTCCCTTATATATATATATATATATATATATATATATATATATATATATAGTTAGGTTCATTTGAGAATTTTTTGTTTAGAGAACTAAAATAATTTCCAGATTTTCCAATATTTAAGAGGTTTTGTCCCTATATATATATATATATATATATATATATATATATATATATAGGGGAAAGTTATTATACAAATGACGTTTTGCGTG
>JBCNJP010013979.1:0-11591 GCA_039602395.1 Deinandra increscens subsp. villosa
AACGCCCCATATAACGACCCGCCCCACTACGCTGGGGCGTTATGGGGCGTTATGGAGCCCAAATTCGCCCGGGGCGTCAGGGGTATAACGCCGGAGAAACGTGAATTTTTCGAGATATAGCCGTTGAACGGCTATATCAACGGTATAATTTTTTTTTTTAATTTTCAATTTTTTTAAATTAACTCTCAAACTATATATATATCTCTCCACAATTTATAACTACATACTCTCATTCTCTCTCAATTCACTCCCCTACATTTTTTTAAAAAAAAAATGGGCTCTCCCTCTTCCGCCACTCGACTCGGTTTGTTCGACGATGAAGAAGACGAGGTTGTTTCCGCCGCACTTCAACTTTTTGACATGCCGGTACCACGCCCGGTTATCAAGCGGAGACATCTTGAACGTGATCGTAATGCGGCCAACGAAAATTTGATGAGAGACTATTTTGGCCTAGCACCGCTCTACTCCGATGAGACGTTCAAAACACGATTTCGAATAACCAAACGGTTATTTTTGCGTATAGCTAAAGATTTGGAGGAGCATTCACCGTATTTTAGACAACGGTACGACGCTACTGGAAAACTTGGGTTCACTTCCATTCAAAAGTGTACGTCGGCGATAAAAATTCTTGCGTTCGGCAACACTACGGATATCAACGATGAGTATTTGAAGATGGCCGAGAAGACAACGAGAGATACCGTTGAAGAATTTTGCAAAGGGCTTGCCGACTTGTACACGACGCGGTATTTGAGAAAACCAACTTGGAACGACATGCAAAATCTATACGATCGCCACGAAGAAGTTCATGGTTTACCCGGCATGATTGGAAGTATAGATTGCATGCATTGGACTTGGGATAATTGTCCAACCGAATGGCGAGGACATCACACGAGGGGTGATCAGAAAGGTCCAACGGTTATTTTGCAAGCCGTTTGCTCAAACGATCGTTGGATTTGGTACGCCAAATGTGGTGTCGCGGGGTCCCTTAATGACATCAACGTCTTGGAAGGTTCTTCTGTGATCGAGGATTATATATCCGATAAGATGGTGAAGGTCGGGTTTTACGCGAATGGAACCTACTACCCACATGGATATGTTTTGGGTGACGGGATATATCCGGAGTATTCGATGATTGTGAAGGCCTTCAAAGACCCAATTGATGAGAAGCGACGATATTTCAAGACGGTTCAAGAGGCGGCTCGGAAGGACGTTGAGTGTTGTTTTGGAAATCTAAAAAAAATGGCACTTTCTTAAAAATCCTTGTCGATTGTGGACGAAGGATAAGATGGAGGATTACATGCGCGCAATTATCCTATTGCACAACATGAACAAAGAGGATAAGGGTATTGCGATATGTGCCGACTTTCGACCCGAACACATCCAAGAGATGCCACCTGCGACACAAGAAAAGAGACTTCAAAACTACGCGATGTTGCGTTCAAGAGAGATACATAACTCTCTAAAAGCCGATTTGGTTGAACACACTTGGACGTTTAGGCCATTTAATTACGTGCCCCCACCCCCACCGGTTGTGCAACAAGAAGAAGAGGGTGACGATGAAGAAAATGAAGAAGACTACGACGACGTGCAATCCGATGATTAGTTGTAATTTTTTTTTAAGTAGTTGTATGTTTTATTTTAATTAAGTTGTAATATTTTTTTTTTAGTTTTAATATTTATGAAAGTAGTTTTTTTAAAAAGAAAAAAGTAAAAAATAAATAAATATTAAGTAATGATGGTGGGGCTTTATGGGGCTTTATCCACTACACCATAAAGCCCCATAAAGCCCCTTGCACAGTCAGCGTCCACATGGCGCATAATGCCCCTTGTGGGGCTTTATGGGTGATGCATGGCATCTTATACATAAACCAAATAATTAAAATCCCTTCATTTGATTGGTTTTTAATTAAGAATTATTAATTTTTGGTGCTTAAATGCTTTATATTTAAATATTAGATGATTTGGAGGATAGTTGGTTATTAAATGATAAATATTTAAAATTCACAATTGATTTTGTTTCTAATTGAGAAATTTATGCAAATGAGATTTTTTAATTGAGAAATTATAAAAGATATGGTACTTAATTGTTTTTATATGTGAATTTTAGGTGATTGGATGGTCCGTGGTGAATTTAGAAGAATTCTGGAAAAAACGGAAACGAAATCGGAGCTCGGGATTGAAAGTTATGGGTTATTAAAGAAAAAAATAAATAATAATAACAAGCAGCAGCCCAAGTCTCTCCATCATGTGCGCCGGCCCAAATTCAGCAGCCCAGATAGCAGCCCACATGAAACAGTCAGCAGCCCAGCAGAAGCTTCTTTGGATCCAGCGAAAAAAGAAGAATAAGTTTTGAGGTCCACAGGAATCGAACCTGTGACCTCTATTTCTTCCTGCGAGAGTCCAGCCACCAGAGCAGAACTGATTCTTTATTGCAATCCTGGTTTGATACGCTTTTAAATGCTCAGTAAGCAGGCCCAGATTCGGCCCAGTTACCTGTTTTACATCAGAACTCGTTTTTTCCACCTATTTAAAGTTTGGCAGCCGTTTTTCATGGGGAGGAACCTCCAAAAAACCCTAGAAAAACCCCAAAATAAATCTAGAAACATGGAGGAAGATTAAGGGAGCAAGATCAAGGCTTTTTTGGATAAAAGTTAGAGATTTTTGAAGCTTTCGGTTTGGATCTTCAATAGGTTCTTAATTTTTACTCCTTTAAACCTTGTTCTTGATCATGTTTGATGTCAAGATTAGATTTTTATTAGTTCTTACCATGTATCTTGGCTGATTTCATAGTAGCTTCACCTAGATGAGACGATTTTAGACCCGTTTGACCCGTTTGGGTGGCTTTTTACTATGAATATGTGAAAATTGCTTGGATGATGATTTGGAATTATTTATGATGATTTTGTATGCTGATTTGGTTTTGGTTAATGATGGATCATGTGGATTAATTGCCATATTTAGTAGAACTACTAGTATGTGCTGAATTATTTATTGTTAAATGGTTGACTTTTATGGGTCAAACGTTTGATGCTTGATAGGAGAACTCCTACTTGATGGTTTATCGTTGATTTGGGGCTGATTTAGTGTGCTTCTCTATGAGATAGGTTTGAACAAATCATTTCATTTGCTAGACGCTTAGGTTAGCATTGTTTAATAGGGTAGATTCGCTCGCGACCGTGGGTTTCGATCTTATTTATTCGTGTTTAGCGGTTTCTAGGTCATAAGTGTTTTAAATCATTATCGTTGCATGGTATAGGTACTATATAGAGAGACCTCTCGCGTAGTTTCCTATTTCATGTAGGATTAGGTTACTTTGACCGAAGTAGCTAATCCGTTAGGCAGTTTTCACAGTTTTGCTATCCGTGCTTCATTTAGGATTTCCAGATTATTTGGGATGTGTCTATAGTCCTAGGTAATCCAGTTTTCCATATTAGAAGATAGTTTTCATGGTATTAGTCATCCGAGGGTCCGAGCGAGTCTAGAGGAGTCGAGTCTAGGTGATGCGTTCCCTTGTCTGGTTTTCCATCTTGTTATCCGGTTTTTAGCTGTTTTTGTCGGTTTTAGTTTATCTGCTTTGTTTTTAGTATAAATTCACAAATCTGATTTCATCGGTTAAATATATCTAGTGATAGAGTAAGGTTATACTAAAAAGTATGATCAATTTAAAAAGACTAGAAAAGATTTGAGGCAATTAGATTATCTAATCAATGGTTGGGATTAAATTAATGGACAAAAAGAATGATGAATAGCATTTTAGTTCTAATCATTTTTGTTGACTTTTTATCTAGTTCCTTCATTTTTTTTTAAATCTTCATAACTCTTACATACGACATTATTTATTTATTTTATAAAAATACACCATAAAAACAAACCTTTTTTATTTTTAAAACACATACAGTGTTGGTATATATAAAAGTAGAAAAAAATATTTTCCGATTTCTAATGCGTCATTGTGTCTAATACTCGTCATTGTGTTTTTATGTTATTACTGTGATAAATTTATCTAATACATAAAACACAATAACAAAATTGTGACGCCCACTTCCAGACTTGGCTCCAGAAGGGGTCACTAATCGGATTTACTCATGAACACAAGGTAATAACAGAGATTACTAAGCAGCGGAAATTTTAAACTTTTATTTAATTGCCAAGTACTACAAAGTAAGAGATAATTTACATAAGGAAATACTAACTATCATTACGTTTTATTGCTATAACTATATCTATGCCAGCTTGCCATAACATTCCTTCCTTCCGATAGCTTGCCCGTCTAATCCCTTATCACCAGGGCCTTCTCATAACTAGTCGAAGCCTCACCCTGACCTGACATACATACATTTTTGGAAAAGGTCAGCTTACGCTGGTGAGTTCTATATTTTAAAAGCTTTACCTCAGTGTGAGGTTTAAAACCCTTGGACCTGCAAGATCCCTTTTTCACAGACATTTATCAAGTATAATATATATCACAATTATACAACACATAATATTCCTTAACAGGAAACACTCCTTATAAAACCATTTATCCCACTATCCCTTTTCTACGACCCCAACATCTATTACCAGTGTAAACCCTGCTACTATATAAGCAGAGAAATCATCTTTGCCGACTGCCGAGTTTACCCTTCTAGGGTATTCCCTATAGCGGTCAGTTGCTCAGCTCTCCCTTATTTGCTAACTGCCGAGTTTACCCTTCTAGGGCATTCCCTGTAACGGGCAGTTGCACCGCCTTCCCCTATTTGCTAACTGCCGAGTTTACCCTTCTAGAGTATTCCCTATAACGGACAGTTGCTTTCTTCCCCTGTATATTTGTAGTGGTCTCTAATCCCATTGAGCAACACTACCTCCTAACTTCCCCTGTACTACTACCCGCCCCTAGTTAAATACCCAAGTGACTTAAGATTATTAGTAAACAGTGATAAGGTCTTCATATACTGCAACAAGTGGACATCCCCCAATTTACCGTTGGTGTATGTATACAGGGCGTATCTTCCACACTTCTGATATACCGGGTAACTAATATTATTATGCTTATATATAGGAAGTACCAGCGGCGTATCCACCACATAATAATAAAGTGAATGCATCACCTGTTCTCATATAATCATACATATTCACTATAACGTTTACTAATAAACCCTTCACCACTTGACTATCTAATTTTGAAGCAAATAAAGCACATATCATATAACACGTACAAATGATTTAATATCATTTTCATAACATATCATATATATATATATATTTATCTATATATATTATCCAGAAAGCCTTTTTAACAGTTTATCAATTCAAGATATTTCACGTATATGCATTTGCATAACAGTTCACATATATATATATATATCAATCCAACAATAACTTAATAGTTCAATATATCCATTTATCAATTAGCACCTTAGCAATCTGATATATATTTACTCAAAGGTAATTCAATAGTTCAGATACGCAACATTTCAGTTATAAATCATTTAGATGCATTTTATAACATTTGTATGTATATCAGCCCGAAAACATTTAAAACATTTAAAATATTTAAGAGTGGGCTCATAGAACTCACCTTATGTCTTTAACTTGTTTACTCGGACAGAACTTCCGCAACGATTCCTTTTTGACCAAAGTATGTAGAACTGCAGAAGATGGTCTCCTAATTCCTCCTGGTTTGCTCGAATTTTGAAGATGAAGATCGCGGGTGAGGTTTAGGGTTTAAAGGAGATACATCTCGTAAATTGGCAAGTGTTATGGAACGATTTCGGCTCCTATTTATAACCTTCGAGGTCGCCCAGGGTTCCTACACGCATACCAGTGACTAATTCGAAGAAAACGACGCGTGGGAGGGAGTAACTTCGGCTGCAAGGTCGAACGTGGCCGTTTCTGCGACTGCACACGGCTCGCGTATCGCGCCGATGGGAGGGGAACCCCGCGCGTACCGCGGCCCAACTTTCCTCAAATGACAGTTTTGGTCCCTCGACGTTTTATTTACATTTTAACCCCCTAATTGCTACCAAACCGTTATTTTATGTACCGAACTATTATAAAACATGTTAAATAAAGTTTCTAAGGCTCGGGACACTCTTGATGATATACGTATACATACGTATATATTTTTATATATATTTATATATATTTTTCATTATTTACACATTTGGCCCATCAAACTTTACAATACTTATTATTTTATGTACCGAATCACTTTAGGATATTTTTATAATACATTATAAGCCTCGGGGTACTTATAAAAGGTATAGATACGTATAATATCCATAAGTATTCATAACTTTAAATAAATTACACTTTTAGCCCTTTAACTTTTATCTTATGCATATTAAAGCCAAATCTTTTGATGTAACTTATCATTTTACATCTTATAACCTTCCTAAACATGTTTATAACATTCTTAAAGGTTCGGGTCATATATAATAATATATATACCTATATATTTGTGTATCTTCATAAATTACACTTTTTACCCTTCTATTTTCTTGTTATGCATTTTTCACACGTATAACTATCCAAACACGTATTTTCACATATATATTCATCAAATGAATATTTCACGTGCATTCATACTATATTCATCATATATTTACAAGTATTTCAATATCGTGTAATCACGTAAAGTTATTTTCTCCCGGTTATCATTTATTTCTATCATATAAACATTTAGCTATGTTTTTCATGCTAACATCATATATATCAATTATCTTTGATATAAAACACATATTATTTCATTTCCTTTCCTCATATTATCAATTAACACATATATCCTTCATGCAATACAGTTATTTATCAGTTTATTACCCGGTAATGGGTAAACATGCATTTTTCAAACGTTTTAACACGTTTAGCTTTCCAACACATATATAATGTATATTAATCACATATATTTCTCAAAATTCGGGATGTTACAAAAATAACATGATATGAGTTAAAACATAAAACACAATGATAAATGCATATTACACAATGGCCTGAAATATAAGACACAATAATCTGAAAATAAAACACAATGACGGGTATTAGAGACAATGATAAATACATATTACACAATAACCTAAAACATAAGACAATGATTTAAACATAAGAAACAATTATCTGAAAGTAAAACACAATGTGTCTTTTTATTATTTAAAAAAAACACAATAACCAACAGAAATACACACATGACAAGTAAAAAGACACAATGACACAGCATTACGAAATCGAAAGACTAATTTTTTTATTTTATATATAGTAACATTGTACGCGTTTTAAAGATAAAAAACGCTCGTTTAATGGTGTAATTTAAAAAAAAATGTCGCATGTAAAGTTGTGGATGTTTAAAAAGATGGATGAACTTGATAAAAATCAACAAAATTGGCTAAGACTAAAATATTTCCTTAAAAATAATAAAAGAACACGTATCATCGCAAGAGGCCTTCTTAGCCTTCTTAGAAAACTAGAACTTTTTATTTGAGTATTTTTCTTTAGTGATTGTTGCAGTCGCAACATCACGCATGTTTTCTACTAAATTTGGTTTAAAAAATACAAATCCAATATTAAAATTTTAAAAACAATATAAATTTTTTTTTAAATAAATAAATTTATTATTTTTAGATAAACACTATTTTTAAGAAATATCACCCTATTAATCATATATCTTATGCCGTTAAAAAATCATTTATCTTATAATCTTATCTCATTTAATAAAAAAAACTACCTATAAAAAACACAAGTCAATGACCAGAGAATTTTTACCATTTTAACAATCGTAGAGGAATCTAATACCTAGGATTCCGATTCTTGGCATTGGATCCCCCATCCTTTAACCACTCCCATAATTATCTCTTTACTCTCACATTAAAAAAGGAAATTAATTTATATATTTATTAAAGTGTACCAGTATGGCAGTATCTATGCGTAGAGATTAGTTGTGGGTGAAAAAGAAAATTATCGAACGAATTAAAATCGGTTTTAAATTGTTTTTTAAAATCGATTAGGAAGTAACCTGTTGGGAATCGATATAAGTTATTATCTAAAAGTGAACCGGTTTGAAATCGGGTTTCTAATCAGTTATCATTGGAAAGAATAAACTAGTCGTTGGTAGGACTAAACAACGGGTCCGAACCAGAACCAGAATCTTTTAGGGGCGAAAATAATATTACCCGAAAACTGAAACATATAATCAATGTCTCGGTCCGGTTTTGTAATGGGTTTCGCGGGTCCGGGTGGTACCGGTTCTGATTGAGAACCGAATGTGTCCTAGCCCACAAAGCAAGTAAAAACGAGACCTTCCTCCCCTAAATCAATTTTGACCATTAAACCAATTTTGCTTACAATCGAATTGGTTTAAGAAAACGATATGTGTGCTCTAGTTGTAAGTTCAAATCTTAACAAGATAAATTTGTATAAAGTAAATAAGACCATACATATTTATCTTTTAAGATTATGTGTTATTTTGACATCATATCATCATCATAAAGCCGTCTAAAAGAAAATTAAAATTTATCAGAAAGAAACATCAATAAGGACGACGAACTAATAAATGTTATATCTTCAATGAAAAGGAACACTTTGTGAGAGATTGTAAAGACAAAACGAAAAATAATACGGGCACTAAAGATGATCAAATTGTTACAGTTACTTTAACCTAGTAATCGAATTTAGACATAGCACCGCAAGGATAGGTTTACACGTAAGACCAGGATCGCCTGATCGATGTCGTTTCAAAAAAAAACTTTAACCTAATCGTGAATCAAGACCCACGTAACACGTTCCAGTTTTATAAGATCTTCTTCTAAAATCGATTATTTGTATGAAAATTACATGTTCTAGATGTTTTCAAAATATCATTACTAAAGTATGCTCCTAGTCAATCCTTATAATTCTTTTTCAAACCCATCTGCTTCCTTTGCTAAAAAAGTCAACGGTTTCTTGGATTAGTCAATAATGTGTCTAACTTTTCACCAAAGTTATCCAAACAAGGTATATACTTATTTAGTGTTAGGTTCAAATAAATAAGAATCAATTAGTTTTAAGAATCTTTAAAATCTATTTTGGATCACTAATTTTCAGGAGACCACTCAAATTCATAAGGGGTATTTTTTCTTATTTATAACTAGTGGCTCAAAATACTTTTCAAAACCATTTGGTTTTTAAATGATCATCTCCCTAGTTATTTATGCTAAAAAAGAATCCAATACCATAGACAAATAAGCAAACTCAAGATAAATTAGATGCTTCCCCCCCCCCCCCCACCAAAGTTCACAAACCTCCCCTCCTGTTATGCATGTAGAATAAGCACACACTATCGCGATAGCAAAGGTTTAGATCCTCGCCTCCGTTTATGCAAAATCTATCTTGGTTATTGCATTTTCTGATGCAAAATACACAGTCTCGATACTCAATCTAGACATCCTCCTAGAGAATTACTAGAGGCCCTATTCATAGCACTTTCTTGAAGCCAATAGAGAAAGATTTGTTATATACAGTATTTTAAATCGTTAAACTTATTCCATTTCTACATCCCATATCGGCTGGATAAAGAAACAAAGTCATGAACATTTTAGGCGAGGAAGCAAGTAAAATATATATGAAGTATTGAAGTCTTCATCGAGAATTCATTTTTCTTTGTTTTCAAGACGACTTTTTGTTTATTAGTGCAAATATGGTAATTTTGCCCAAAGTTTATATAATTTTAATTAATTACAACCTTCAAAACATATGGTACACTCTTTTAAAGTTTCAAACTTAATTATTTTATTTCTCTATCTCACATCAGCGGGATGAAGAAACAAAACCATTGACATTTTGCTATAAATAAGAAGGGGAATGATCAAGTGAAAGATACATCAAGTGTTAAAGTCTCCATTGAGAATTTATTTTTCTTGATTTTCAATCCCACTTTGGGTTAATTAGTTTTTTATGGTTCAGTCACAGGTTTGTTTTGGTTAGCCTAATAAATGATTAACTGACTAACACCAAACAGACTCTTTTAATTAACAAAAATCAAGTGGTTATTATCTTTTGATTAACTAAAACTTTGTTTATGGTCAAAATAGTAATGTTTCAACCTGTAAACAAGAAGTTAGAAATATTTGATTTACTTGGATAAAATTTATAACTCTACTCTTCCATACTTGACATCCGTACAAAACTATTACCCATGTTTATGCTTCCAATTTATTTGTAATTTCTTTTATTGATTTTCAACAATATATGATGTCGTGAACATTTATAATTTCCATTAGTTAAAGGATTTGATATTTTTAAATCAAGTTAAAATGTTATGATTGGGAAATGTATGAATTGTTAATTTACATGTAACACAACTGTTATAAAGATTACAAGCAACAACTATTACATTGTTGGTTGTTATCCCACATAGGAAGAGAGACTGAATTTCATATCCTCTTATTGATTTTATACTCTCCCTATAAAAAGGGAGACTGATAATGGATTAACATAAGTCAAATCTTTGGAGTTTTTGGCCCAAGTTTGGCTTTAGCCTTTTCTAATTTTAGAGCCAAGTTAATTGGTATATCAAAACCAAAATCGATTGAAAACCAATGCAAAATTAGAGTAATAACAGAACCTTGCTTAACTGACATTCAATTATCGTTATCAAAGTGAATTTTTCTTAACCGAAAATTCGGTTTTGGTTGGTGAAGGCCAAAGACCGATCCAACCCATAACTAAACTTCCACACTCATAATTATAGTAATTTTAAATCAATATTGAAATTACAATCTCAATGATGTAAATACAATCATGTTTAAAAGAGAAAACTTGTGTTTAAAAGTGAGGAAAAGAAAAAAACTAAAACAGTTCAATTGCTAAACTGCTAAAGTAATTTTTTGTTTTCTCATCGGATTAGTGTAAATTTTCTACCTATGTTTCATCTTTATAAAAGTGTTATGTGGGTATCCTATATCGCCTCAAAAAAAGTTTAGAGCCTTTTTAAAATCTTATAAATTAAAAAGGCCTCGTATCCTTGAACAACAAAATCTTAAACGGGCTGATAATCAAAATTGACCCAAAACCGATACTAACCGAAAAGTTAACCAATTTAACAATAACTGGAAATACGTTTTGCTTATGGTTAAGCCTATCCCTTAATTGAAGTTATTGCTATGATTATAGTTAGTGTTTTGATTCCCGTAGCATCGTATGGGATCCCCACTAATCTTATAACATATATAAGCACAAGAATGTAATTTTATAACATTTTAAGAGTTGAAGTAATTACAACAAACACATTGTATAGTCATTTATACTAAAGGAGTGATATATAGTTCAATAATAAAAAAACTCCTGAATCAAAATTATTTTTTTTTTACTTTTCCTTTATAACTTTTAAAAAGTGTCACATATACCATTCCGAAAGTTTTATTTTTGTCAATGTTATAACATATATTTGATTCAAGTTTGAGCTGTGACTAATATAAGCACAAACGTACGATCTATCAAATTGAGTTTAAATTTTATTAAGAAACGACCCGTATGTATCGCACGGAAAAACTCACTAGTGGTGTATTTCATTTGTATTTATCTTACAATAATTTTAATCCTTTAGTATTAATATATTAACTATGTGCATACTTATTATGATACAC
>JBCNJP010013980.1:0-11591 GCA_039602395.1 Deinandra increscens subsp. villosa
ATAAAATGACTATTTTATATTTTCTAAACTTTTACGTTTTCACAAACGTATTTCAAACACGTCGCTTATTCAAACGACCATTCTAGTCCAACAATACTTTGGTTTTAATTCTAAAACTAATTCAATTTCAAACCGTTTATTTTCCTTCAAACTATTTAAATTCCGTCCAACAAATCACGTCATACTTTTAAACGAAATCCGCTCACGTCGAGCAAACATTTTAATTCAAGTTTGAAGTACATCATTAGTGCACAACAACATAAACACCAAATCATGACAAGTGACATTCCAATTATCCGTAAACGCCCGCGATAAACAATATTTTTATTGTTACGATCACTCGTTTCACGTCGAAAACCCATTTTCATTCCGGACATCGTTTTTGCACAAACAAAGTCTCATTGGACTCGTAACACCAAACCGGACTCAACCCGACCCGACTCGAGACTCGGTTCGGCCCAGAAGGCCCAATGGGCCTACGGCCCAATTTCTTTCTCTTTTCTTTCTTTTCCTCGGCCCAAACCCATTCGGCCCATTTCCTTTTTCTTTCTCGGCCCACAGGCCCAACCGGCCCGACCCGTCACCTTTACCCTTTTTCTTTTCGAATTGGGCCGAAGCCCAATTCCTTTTTCTTTCTTTCTTCGGGCCGAAGCCCGTTCCTTTTTTTTTCTCTTTTCTTTCGGGCCGAGCCCGTTTCATCTTTTTCTTTTTTTTTCATTTGGGCCGAAGCCCAATATCCTTCTCCTCTCTTTCTCTTAATCCCGATCGGCCCATTCCCCACTAACCAAACACTTAACAAGTTTTTCAAGTAACCAAGTTTTCTCAACCTTAGTTGGATCCAATTCTCATGAACACATGACTAAACCACTTTGTCATCTTGATTTAACAACACATTTGTCTCCATAAGTACAAAGCAACTTGGTTAACCTTTGGTTAATGGGTTTATCCTCTTACAACACCAACATGCTTGTCCCTCATGAGTCACCTATGTCCCTCTTGTCCCATCCTTCCTTGGCCGGCCTACCCAACACCCCCACCATGCTCCTAGTTTTTCAAGTCCCAAGCATGCAAGTACAAGGAGAAACCCACTTGGTTCAAGACACCTCAACCCGTTCCTTTCTCCTTCTTGCTTACGGTTCAAACCAACCAAACCAACACCCCATTTCGGTTCACATGTAACCGAATCCACACACCACCACTTAACCATCCTTTTAAACATCTAAACACTTCATTTTATCCTACACAATTTCAAGAAACAAACACCCACTTTCTCTCTTTCTCTCCTCTCCCTCTCGGCACTCTAAATCACCACCGCCACCATCACTTTTCCACCACCAATCATCACTTATTCAAGTTCCTAAACTCACCTCTAGTCAAGGTAAATCATCAACAACTTCTATTTCATCATCTTTCTTTCATTATTTCTTCTAATCCTTCATAAACAACACTTTCTAATCATTGTTTTTCTTGTCAAAATCCATGACAAACTCTTGAACTCTCATCACCATTTCCTTCACATTTCAAGAGCAAGGTTGGGTTTGGAGCTAAACTTGGAAGCTAGTTCAACAACCCATTAACGTCATTACCGATCCGGAAAGCTCTAAGTGAGAAAAACTTACTTTCTTTGGTTATTTTTCTCTAAATCTATCATTTCTTTATGTCACATGTCATGTTCATGAATAAGTCTTGATTTGGTTGTTGTATGACTTGCTAGCAAACATGAATGTTAGTATGGTTATGTGCTTGTGATGGAAACTAGTTGTGTTAAAGAGATTATTTGACAAAATATATATATAACTTGTGTTTTGTTAAAAGAATCACTTTAAATGACCAAATGTGGACAAATACTAGTTCTTGTATGTTAAAAATAATTTGGAACACTTATCTTGGTGAGAAATGGACATACAAAGTGTTAAAAATCGAAATTTCATGAAAAATATAAGTTTATGAAACTGGGCAGAGATGACACACATTCTGCGTGTCATAAATCTGTTGTCATCTGTGAACTATATGAACAAGAACACTGAACAGAGATGACACACATATTCTGCGTGTCATAAAACTGCTGTCATGCAGAAAAAAATATATATTTTTCCAAATCTCCAAACACTTGTAATTTGACTCCAAACCAAAACCAAAGTTTACTAAAGGGTGATTTTGAGTCATAAAAGTGTTTACCAAAGATTTAAACATAAAACTTCAAGAAAATAAAAGCATAGAATTTTCATGACATAAATACCATTTATTTTTTTTATGAAAAATTAAGTTTAAGACTTTTGACAAGTTGTGACCACTTAGGACTTGTAATGTATTATTAGGGATGCCAAAGGTATTTTTCTAAACATACTAAATAATTCGAGAAGTCAAACACTTGGAAACAAAACGGTTAAATATCTTAACTACGACGTTTCGATAAAAATTGCAACTTATTTTCAATTTGGAATTGGGTCTAGTCCAAAACATGAAACATGTTAGTTTGAGATATAAAAATATTTTATAAGGTTCAAATGGAGAAAAACATGTTTTATAAACAAACCGGACAAAAACTGTAACTTTCGGTTACTCGAAAACGTCGGATTTTACAAGTTAAACTTCCATTAATTAATTTGGCAACCCAAAACCCTAAAACACATTAAAACAAGTCTACTAACAAATCCTAAGTGTTAGGAAAACCTAAAACGTCATAACATCGTCATAACAGTCAAACCGGCGAAACCGGTTAACTACCGGACGAACCCACACTTAATTTTACCAAAATATAACTTCGTATATTTTTGGAAACATTTCTTCATACTAAGGAAGATTATATTTATTAATCGAAAAGTCCAAAACCTTACAAATATTTAGTGAATTAAATATTTACGATTTTTCTTAACGTTTAATGAAAAATAATCCATATTATTCAATATTTATTTTTCAAACGTAATCATTATTTATTTATTCAAATAAATAATAAACTCCATCAACTTCAATACTATTTATTTGACAATAAATAAGTCCTAGGATTTCCATCACCATCATTGGGTAATAACCAGTCGAGACTTAACCTTGAACATTGAGTGACGTATTCACTAACTCAAGATAGCCAAACCCTAATACGTCATAACATTACTTTGTAGACGTTTGCTAGGCTAAGTTCAACCTAATATACCTGTCATCCACCTACAAACATGTGAGTCTTCACGGCCCCTTTTCCATTTCTGTTTTCTAACTTGGGGGGAGAATTCAATGAATGCTTTTCAATTTCAAACTGTCTGATATTATGATAACTGTACGACGTAATGATTGCATGTTCTTTTCATTTCCCCAATCTGTGTATTCATGTTGATTCATGTTATATGCCTAAGTCCCACTATTAATTGGATTCAATTAGTTCATTCGAAACGATAGCTTGTGAATAGATCTATTTGGGTTGACGACCCTACTCTGACTCGGTCGCTCCAGTCATGACTCCATGGTTATAGTCAAGGGGTACATTTGTTATTCTGGTCATTCGGTATTCTTGGGGAAGAATACCAAAAGTGGGTAAACAGTTAGTTTTGAATTCAAGGTTCATGCTCGATTTTTACAACAACAGTGTCAAACAAACTAATATCATGACAAACCAAATCATTTTCAAACATGATTTCAAACAGTTCAGTGTCATTAAACCTGTGAAACTCCCCAACAATTCTGTTGACTCTTTTTATTCTTGAATTCTCAGGTGATTAAAGACTGCAACTCTATGTTTTTCTGTTCCGATCCTGCTTGTCATATCATGGTCTGCCTGCCGTGTGTTCGTGCATTTCATTTTGGAGATTTAGACGCATTACGCCTTAGGGTAGTTATGTTTATAAATCTCATGACTATGTCTATTGGAAAACTTATCATGTAACCACTACTTTAAATTCCGCTGCCACGTTTTAGATGTTTAATTTAAATGTTTGAAACTTACATTTTCAGAAGACAAATGGTTAAATTAAATGTTCATTAGACGTCATCATTCATAACCATGACCATGATGCCAAATCAGTCACATGCCCACATTCAGTCATTTTCTCGGGGTGTGACATATACATTTGGGGGGTTCATCTCGGTTTAGATAGATTCAATCTAAAGATTTGTTTTCTGCATCAAATTCAATAATAAGATTCTTTTTCTGCATCAATCGTTTAACATCGCATAATCAAATTATCTTTAAAATCGACATTCTAATCTGGTATGATTTCACTCCCTCTTATCTTGGACTCTATTTGCTCTCCAATTAAGTTCTATTAGTGATGGAATTACCTCCACTTAAATAAATATGTTTGGTTGATAACGAAGTGATTTCTCCCTAAATCTTTTAGAAATGTTGTTGTGTAATTTGACGAATTTAAATATTGTTCAAACCCCACGTTTTGATTTCAATCGCAAGCACCGAAAGACTGTTTTTGTTTACATCATCGTAAGTAATTAAGAATCCAACTGCTGGTATGGTTCCACTTTTTCTTCCTTTTTGCATTTGGTATTTGTGTTCCGATGTAGGATTTTAAATTGTCTTTTCCCATTTACGTTCTGGGTTTAAAATTGGATATTATGACTTTATTGCTTCTGTGTAATATGTAACTAAAAGAAAGGTTCAATTCAAACTGAAGTCGATTCAAGCCCGTACTCATATATTCTTGAAAACCATTACATTGTGTCTGTATCTTGCTTTAATTTTGTGCTTTTGTTCTCAAGGATAGTGATGACATAGGTATGTTTGTTGATTCTTTTTTCAACTATCTTTTTTATATATGTTAAAACTATATAAGATGAGTATTCTAAGTCCGTTCTCAGGGGCTAGCCCAGCATATAAGTCTTGTGATTTTCTTTGATAGGTTGCTAGTTCGAACCTTGCAAGTGTCAAAAATATATATATATTTTTTAACATGTCCAATAAAATGAAATATTACCAAATTGTATTTATAGTCACATATTTTATTCATTTATCATGACCATAATTCATATTTAGTCACACATCAAATTGTCATAGAACCAAATATGACCAAATTATACTTATAATCACATATTTTATTCATTTATCATGAGCAAAATTTATCTTTAGTCACACATCAAATTGTTATAAAATAAAATATGACCAAATTTTACTTATAGTCACATATTTATTTTTCATATATCATGACTAGAATTTATATTTAGTCACACATCAAATTGTCATAAAACGAGATATGACCAAATTATACTTATAGTCACATATTTAATTCATTTATCATGACCATATTCATCTTTAGTCACACATCAAATTTTCATAAAATGTAATGTGACCAAATTATACTTATGGCCACATTTTGTTTTCATTCATCATGACTAGTTTTCATCTTTTGTTTGACATCAAATTGTCAAAAAAATGAAATGACCAAATTATACTTATAGTCACATATTTATTCATTATCATGACCAGAATTCATCTTTAGTCACACATCAAATTGTCATAAAATAAAATGTGACCAAATTATACTTAAAGTCACATATATTCCCATTTATCATGACCATGAATTATCTTTAGTCACACGTTCAAAACTAAAACTGTGACCATATAAAATTTAGACTAGCATAAATTTTTCTTACCATTAATTTTTAGTCACACCTAAGAAAATAAAAAATATGACCATATTATACTTATAGTCACATGTTTGCTCATTTATTGTGACGATGATTTATCTTTAGTCACAAGTCCAAATTGGACATGTGACCATAAACGGTAACTTAAAGTCACACCAGTAACTATTTTGACCAAAATATGTTTAACTTACTGTCACACTCAAAATTAACGTGTCAATATATATTACATTTAGCCACATTTAATTGAATAAACAATTGCTTCATGTGATCATATACGTATCTATAGTTATTCGTACGTATTATCAGATAAAAAAGTCGCTAATGGTGACATTTGGTCACATTGTTCAAAATCTGACTCGTAAATGTCACACATGTAATGTAAAAGTGTGACCATATTAACTGACGGAGCTTGCAATGGTCACACAAAATGATCTAAAATGTCACCGAAACATGTCTGGAAAATAAAAAATGACCTACGGTCACATTTTCAATCGAAAGTGTCACAGGGCCGAAACGTGAAAAGTGTGACCGTATGTCATATTTGTACTAGTGAAATATATTCAGGATATGCTAAAGAGGTTTGAAATGCTGTCATCCTCCACTGCCAAAACTCCTATATCAACATCACAGAAGTTAACATCTGATGTAACTGGTGAACCTGTTGATGAGCACACATATAGGGCCATGATTGGTTCCCTTATGTATCTCACTGCCAGCAGACTTGACATTATGTCAGTGTTTGCTTGTATGCTAGATATCAGGCTGGACCAAAGGAATCACACTTAAATGCCGTGAAAAGAATTTTTAGATACCTAAAGGACAACCAAAGCGTGGGTTATGGTATTCTAAAAATAAAGACTTCAATCTGAAGGCTTTCACAAACAGTGACTATGGAAGATGAAATCTTGACAAAAAGTCAACATCTGGTGGATGTCAATTTCTAGGAGACAAACTTGTGTCATGGCAATGCAAAAAGCAAACATGTGTCTCAACCTCTACAGCAAAAGCAAATTACATTGCAGCTTCAGCATGGTGTGGCCAAGTAATTTGGATTCAAAATCAGATGATGGACTATGGCATCAACTTCATGAAAACTCCTATGTATGCTGACAACACAAGTGCCATCAGCATCACCAACAATCCTGTCAAACATTCAAAGACTAAGCACATTGAAATCAGGTATCATTTTATTACAGATTGTGTTGAAAAGAAATTAATCAAACTCCATCATGTTCCAACTGAAAACTAATTGGCTGACTTATTCACAAAGCATTTGATAAGGCCAGATTTTTCTACCTAATCACAGCCATATGAATGATGAAGTTTGATTAAATAAAATCATTTCAAATCTAATAAAATAAAATTTTCTTCTCTTGAAATAAAAAGAATCACATATTTTTGTTTAAAGTACTACCAAGGTAATCTCGCTCGAGATAACCTCATCCGAGATAACTAAACTTACCAAGGAAAAGTTATTTCACCCGAGATAACCACACCCAAGGTAACCACACCCGAGGTAACTTTATTTATATCGGATGACGAATTCTCACCCGAGATAACCACATCCGAGATAACTAAAATTACCAAGGATAATTATCTTATCTGAGATAACTACACCCGAGGTAACTTTATTTATATCAGACGACATCATCTCTCCGAGATAATCTCACCAAGACAGTTAAAAGAGATTAAAAGAGTTATCTCTGATGAAAACCTCGTCCAAGGTAACTTCACCCGAGATAAAATTCTACCTAGGTTATCGGTAAAATTTGTCTTCCGAGATAAAATTTAACTGATAACTTAAGAAAAAGTTATCTTCTAAAAAATATATATGCAAGTTGTCCGATGGGACAATCATAGGTCCAACAAGAATAAGCCACGTCAACCCACCTTTTCACTTTTACCAGACCCACTTGTGCTTTTTACAATAACCATCCCTTCCACATTCCTAATTTAAAGCGACAAGTAGTAACCTAAAACCCACGATCCCACAAATTAGTTGCACGTAGTTACTCAGCATTACTCCCATATACTTCCAAACATTCACTTTTCTTCACTACCTGCTCATACTTCTCCGATTCTGTTCATCTTCAAACAAACATCAACTAATGGCACCTAAAGCTAAGAAAGGGGAATCATCTTCTGATGCAAATGCCCTTTTCCATGCTGACCACAACACAGTGGCACTACTGTCAAAAACAGAGAAAAGCTCTGTATTTCATGAAATGATTGACTTTCTAAAAAGCATCACACATTTACTACGCACTTACAGTTTACCCAAACATTTGGGAGGCCGTGATTATAGAATTTTGGCACAATGCTTCAAGAACAAAAACTGCCAAAGGAGTGTATAATGTACACTCAAAAGTTCAAGGTCATGAGGTAACAATCACTGAAGAGGTCATAAGAAGACATCTAAAGTTCAATGACCAAGGAGGCTTCAAAGAAGTGCCATCCTCTGAGTATCTTGCAACCTTAAGGGCTGTAGGGTATGGAGGATCAGACAAGAAGTTAAAGAAATTTCAACTGCCATTCAAATGGAGATTTCTTGCACATGTGATTCTGGAAATCTATCCTCAAAGATGTAAGGACCAATTAAACCCTCACGCGATATCTAGACTAGAAAAACTGTGCGGAATCCGGTTTAGCTAGGTGATTCAAGTATAAGCAATATAAGCAATAATCGAAAAGTGCAATAAACAAGTAAACACAAACCGATTAGAAGAAAAACACTTGTATTATACGACTGCTTGATTACACCTTGATCGAAATTCTCTGGGAGAATTTCGATGAGCACCACAAACACCTAAAAAGCAAGCAACCCTAAATCTACAAAAGATTAGACTATATATAGATGAGATTGACTTGGTAAACAAGTCAATCTCCTTAGGGAATTTCGAAATCCCCAAGCCCACTAAACAATTCGGACCCAAAACCCACTTTAGCCTACCAAAGTTAGCCCAATTACATTAATATTCTAGCCCACAAATATAAAGCAAAACCCAAAATCATCTAATGCAAAAGCCTCATTTTCTAGGTCTCTACAATCTTCCCCTAGGCTTTAGCATTAGACAGTCTTCACATCCGGAACTTCTTCGACATATTTACTGTTGCTGGATCATACCATAGTTCCTTGTTCACAATTTCAGCTACTGCCCGAGTGTAACACTTTGCATATTCCTCAGTGTCTTGACTACACTCAATCTGATGCTTTGCTAAAACCATAATGTCTTTCTTGTGGAATCTCATCAGATCATGAACTTCCATGACATCAATAGTCTTTGACTTGCAGAGAATCTTGGCTTCACCAGAATAATCACTATAAGCCCAGGTCTGGAAATCATGCAGACAGTCTTCAGGATGTCTCATAGGAAGAGGTATTGTATTTGTCTTGTCTGTAGGGGGATACAAGACATTTGTGAACTTCTTGAGCTTTTCACCCTCCTTCCCTGGGATACTTTTCTTTCCATCCCACTTGAAAACACTCCTGTATTTATTCACATATGACTTCTTGTGAGGAAACTCCTCAAACCTCTTGAACTTGCTCCTCACAGCCTTTTCCAGTTTCTTATAGAAGTATGTGGCTTGATCATTGTTTGACGGATTTGAAAATGGAGCCTGATACAGCATGGTTAAATCCACATTCGTCCAGGAATAAAATTGAGTCCAACTCTTGTAGTATTCCAAAGGATACTGACCCCTTCGTCTCACAACAAACATGTTCTTCTCTCCATCAAACATCCAGGTTTTAACAGGTGCAGTAATACCTTGCTTATCATGAAAGTGTTCACCCAACTGGATTAGATACCTTTCAGGTGGATATGCAAATGTCTGTGACTCCCAACCTCCATCAAAATCAGAAGCTGGAACCGTCATGTAATCTCTATCCCTGGTATCTTTATCTTCACTCGAGGCATCAGGTAAAACCGGTTGAGTTTCTTCAGGAATATCAGCTTCAAAATCAAATACTGGTGATTGTGAGGAATCACCTGTACCTGAACTTCCTTCAACTTTATCTCCTTGTCTTGATTTATCTGAACTCAGCTGCCTGATCAGCTTGTGAAGTTCTCTAAACTTCCTTGAGAATTCTCTGTTTATCTTCTTTTGATTCTCCAATTCAGTATTGTGAACCTTCTGAATATCAATTAGATCACCAATGATCTCACTTTGAGTAGCATTCTGGGCTTTCAATTCTTCTATCTCTGCTCTGAGTTCCCTCTCCAATCTGAACTCAGGGGTTTCTATAGCTTTTCCCTTGTCTTGGGCTGTGGGCTGAGAAGAAGACGGACCAGCACTTGAACTTGTGACTGGTGGCATATGAGAATCCAGTCTTCTTCTTCTTGGGTCACTAGGGCCTTCTCTGTGGTGTGGTGTAGCAGTTGACACAGTCTCAGTCATATCAGTCATATCATCTGTAACAGAAGCACCGAGGGGAGGATCCTCTGTGGCTTTCCGTTTTCTGATCAATGGAGTCTCAGTTGTCTCTGTCTCTACTTCCTCAATCTCAATATCATCCAGATAAGTATCGTAGTTTATAGACTCATCACCTTCAAAATTAAGTGCTCCTATCCTCACATCATTCAAGTCAAACTCTTCCCAATCAGAGTCATCAGGTAGATCAACAACTTTCTTCTGAGGAGGAGGCATATAGTGTTCTTCTTCAACAGATGCATTTCTGTTAACAGGAACCTCTTCTCTCACAATCTCCGCAAACTCTCCAAACTTGTCTCCAAACGGCATCTTATCCGACAACTTCTTCTTCGGATTTATCATAGGAAACACTTCAATACCCATAGGTTTAGTATCATGTGTGTCATTGGTCTTCCTCAGGTTTGGGTATCTTGAATCCAGAACAGATTAAATAAACCTGGGAACAGCAGCAAACTTCTTATCTCTTGACACAACCGCTTTCACATCTTCAAAAATCATCCTAGACCAGTTGAACCGAACACCTCTGATTAGTGACACCATTGCATGGGTGTGCACCTGGTTCAGCTGATCTGTAGAGCTCTTCTTTGCAATGACACATTTTTGCAAGTAATGTGCCAGCATTCGCCAGTACGGCGGAATGAGATCTTTCATTGTGGGAGGAGAGACTGTGAGGTATCCCATTTCCTTCAAACATTGGGACACCATCTCCTTGTCTAGCAAAGTGGAATCAGCAGCTACATCTTTCAGTTTGAGTGCCTGTCTGAAATTCTCTTCAGTTAAGATTACTTCAGTATGTTGAATCTCAGCAACTATCTGCTTTCCATCTTCAGAAACCTCTGCTGTCTTCCAGAACTCTTGCTGTATCCGTTTGCAAATCACCGGGTTTGTTGTGAGAGCAAAGTGTAAACAGCACTTCTTCAAACCAGCTATCATTGACATACTTCTCTTTGTATTCTGCAGGCGGGTCCAACAAATATGCTACCTGATTTTGATCCTTTACAAACTCCAAATCCTCGAGACGATCAATCGGGGGTCGAGCCACACGCTTCAGTCATGGTGCCATTGCTCAAATCAACACCAGAGAGGTGCTCAGGAAGCGATTCCGACCAGAGGGGTGGTGGCTGTGTTGGTGCTCGATGGTAGCGGCAGGGGATGGTAGAGGTGATCGGTGGTGGTGGTAGTGTGTGTTTAGGGTTTGGGTGAAAGAAAAGGGAGACGGGGAGAGTGAGGAGACCTCCGACCTCTCCCCTCCTTTTTGTTAAAAAATTTCAAGTTTAGCCCCTCCTTTTTTGAGAAAGAACAAAAGAACCCCAAACCTTTACAAGTTTTTTTTTCACTTAAACAAGGTTATAAATTAAATAAAAAAAACATACAAACCCCAACCTTATTTTTTTGTTTATTCAGAAGAGCTTCCCCTAAATTCAAGCCCGAGAGTTTTACATCTGGCAACAGTCACTTAAGAAATAAAACAAAACACACAAAAATTAGAAGTTAAGAAAAAATAAACGTAATTAAAAAGAAAAAAAAATAAAATACTAAAAAACATAAACACATAAGAATCTTAACCTACAGAA
>JBCNJP010013981.1:0-11589 GCA_039602395.1 Deinandra increscens subsp. villosa
CAAAACAAACAAACAAATTCCCAAAGACAAAATTTTTACGTGCCAACCTGGGATACTCGCTCTGCTGTGTAAGTAAAAGCTTAGTACGTACAATATATATATATATATATATATATAAGTATATATATAGACCGTGTCTAAGTAGTCTAACGGAAGGACCTTAGGAAATTTTCACACGAATACGAAACGCGAACTCGAATACGCACACTACTCTGGGGAAAGCGACAACGAAACGATGCTACACGCTACGTCCTGATTTCTACTACGACGACTACACGGTACTTTATGGGAAGCCGACCTTCACTAGCAATTAGGTTCTTCGACGACGCCTCATTGCACAAAACTACTAATAGAGGGATAACGGGAACTGGCTAATAAATACATATTATGGGATATGTATAAAATATAACTGTGACTGAACACTGGTACTTAACTGTTCACAAGATCTGGGGAAACGGAAGGCGGTATTAAAGACGCCTACAGTGCAGCATGTTACTGAACACACAACTATTATGCCGGTTAAGGCACAAAGCATTATATCGTGACCTGTTTAATTTTAAAGTCCAACTATTGGTTATGCATCAGGACACACCACTACGTACAAGTCTTTCATGACCACCGATGATTTCCCGAAGAAACACTCCTCCATGGGCCGAAAGGTCTTCCAACTCGTTGAACGTTATTTGCTACTTCTTAACTCATCTCCTCTAAATTCAAATGGTTGGGCTAGAAGCTAACCAGTGTATTGGCACCCACGTGACTAGACTTTTATTGGGTCATCATTGGTCCTAAACATAACTTATTGGTTATATACACACCTTAGTGGGACTCATTAGTCCCAACTAAACACACCATATTGGGCCATAATTGGTCGTAAACACAACTTATTGGTTATATAAACACCTTATTAGGACTCATTGGTCCCAACTGACCCTCATTGTCCCTAAACGCACTTTATTGTGCCATCATTGGTCCTAAACACAACATATTGGTTATATACACACATTAGTGGGACTCATTGGTCCCAACTAAACACACCTTATTGGGCCATAATTGGTCGTAAACACAACTTATTGGTTATATACACACTTTATTGGGACTCATTAGGTCCCAACTGACCCTCATTTCCCTTAAACACACATTATTGGGCCATCATTGGTCCTAAACACAACTTATTGGTTATATAACACACCTTACTAGGACTTATTGGTCCCAACCGACCCTCATTGCCCTACTAAACACACCTTATTGGGCCATCATTGGTCCTAAACACAACTTATTGGTTATATACACACCTTAGTGGGACTCATTAGTCCCAACTAAACACACCTTATTGGGCCATAATTGGTCGTAAACACAACTTATTCGGTTATATACACACCTTATTAGGACTCATTGGTCCCAACTAACCCTCATTTCCCTACTAAACACACCTTATTGGGCCATCATTGGTCCTAAACAAAACGTATTGGTTATATACACACCTTAGTGGGACTCATTGGTCCCAACTAAACACACCTTATTGGGCCTATAATTGGTCGTAAACACAACTTATTGGTTATATACACACCTTATTAGGACTCATTGGTGCCAACTGACCCTCATTGTCCCTAAACACACTTTATTGTGCCATCATTGGTCCTAAACACAACATATTGGTTATATACACACATTAGTGGGACTCATTGGTCCTAACTAAACACACCTTATTGGGCCATTATTGGTCGTAAACACAACTTATTGGTTATATACACACCTTATTGGGACTCATTGGTCCCAACTGACCCTCATTGCCCTTAAACACACATTATTGGGCCATCATTGGTCCTAAACACAACTTATTGGTTATATACACACCTTACTAGGACTTATTGGTCCCAACCGACCCTCATTGCCCTACTAAACACACCTTATTGGGCCATCATTAGTCCAAAACAAAATTTATTGGTTATATACACACCTTAGTGGAACTCATTAGTCCCAACTAAACACACCATATTGGGCCATAATTGGTCGTAAACACAACTTATTGGTTATATACACACCTTATTAGGACTCATTGGTGCCAACTGACCCTCATTGTCCCTAAACACACTTTATTGTGTCATCATTGGTCCTAAACACAACGTATTGGTTATATACACACATTAGTGGGACTCATTGGTCCCAACTAAACACACCTTATTGGGCCATAATTGGTCGTAAACACAACTTATTGGTTATATACACACTTTATTGGGACTCATTGGTCCCAACTCACCCTCATTGCCCTTAAACACACATTATTGGGCCATCATTGGTCATAAACACAACTTATTGGTTATATACACACCTTACTAGGACTTATTGGTCCCAACCGACCCTCATTGCCCTACTAAACACACCTTATTGGGCCATCATTGGTCCTAAACATAACTTATTGGTTATATACACACCTTAGTGGAACTCATTAGTCCCAACTAAACACACCATATTGGGCCATAATTGGTCGTAAACACAACTTATTGGTTATATACACACCTTATTAGGACTCATTGGTGCCAACTGACCCTCATTGTCCCTAAACACACTTTATTGTGCCATCATTGGTCCTAAACACAACGTATTGGTTATATACACACATTAGTGGGACTCATTGGTCCCAATTAAACACACCTTATTGGGCCATAATTGGTCGTAAACACAACTTATTGGTTTTATACACACTTTATTGGGACTCATTGGTCCCAACTGACCCTCATTGCCCTTAAACACACATTATTGGGCCATCATTGGTCCTAAACACAACTTATTGGTTATATAAGACACACCTTACTAGGACTTATTGGTCCCAACCGACCCTCATTGCCCTACTAAACACACCTTATTGGGCCATCATTGGTCCTAAACTAAACACACCTTATTGGGCCATAATTGTTCGTAAATACAACTTATTGGTTATATACACATTTTATTGGGACTCATTGGGCCCAACTGACCCTTATTGCACTTAAACACACATTATTGGGCCATCATTGGTCGTAAACACAACTTATTGGTTATATACACACCTTACTAGGACTTATTGGTCCCAACCGACCCTCATTGCCCTACTAAACACACCTTATTGGGCCATCATTGGTCCTAAACATAATTTATTGGTTATATACACACCTTAGTGGAACTCATTAGTCCCAACTAAACACACCATATTGGGCCATAATTGGTCGTAAACACAACTTATTGGTTATATACACACCTTATTAGGACTCATTGGTGCCAACTGACCCTCATTGTCCCTAAACACACTTTATTGTGCCATCATTGGTCCTAAACACAACGTATTGGTTATATACACACATTAGTGGGACTCATTGGTCCCAACTAAACACACCTTATTGGGCCATAATTGGTCGTAAACACAACTTATTGGTTATATACACACTTTATTGGGACTCATTGGTCCCAACTTACCCTCATTGCCCTTAAACACACATTATTGGGCCATCATTGGTCCTAAACACAACTTATTGGTTATATAAGACACACCTTACTAGGACTTATTGGTCCCAACCGACCCTCATTGCCCTACTAAACACACCTTATTGGGCCATCATTGGTCCTAAACTAACACACCTTATTGGGCCATAATTGTTCGTAAATACAACTTATTGGTTATATACACATTTTATTGGGACTCATTGGGCCCAACTGACCCTTATTGCACTTAAACACACATTATTGGGCCATCATTGGTCGTAAACACAACTTATTGGCTATATACACACCTTACTAGGACTTATTGGTCCCAACTGACCCTCATTGCCCTACTAAACACACCTTATTGGGCCATCATTAGTCCAAAACATAACTTATTGGTTATATACACACCTTAGTGGAACTCATTAGTCCCAACTAAACACACCATATTGGGCCATAATTGGTCGTAAACACAACTTATTGGTTATATACACACCTTATTAGGACTCATTGGTGCTAACTGACCCTCATTGTCCCTAAACACACTTTATTGTGCCATCATTGGTCCTAAACACAACGTATTGGTTATATACACACATTAGTGGGACTCATTGGTCCCAACTAAACACACCTTATTGGGCCATAATTGGTCATAAACACAACTTATTGGTCATATACACACCTTATTGGGACTCATTGGTCCCAACTGACCCCCATAGGCCTTAAACACACATTATTGGGCCATCATTGGTCCTAAACACAACTTATTGGTTATATAAGACACACCTTACTAGGACTTATTAGTCCCAACCGACCCTCATTGCCCTACTAAACACACCTTATTGGGCCATCATTTGTCCTAAACACAACTTATTGGTTATATACACACCTTAGTGGGACTCATTAGTCCCAACTAAACACACCATATTGGGCCATAATTGGTCGTAAACACAACTTATTGGTTATATACACACCTTATTAGGACTCATTGGTCCCAACTGACCCTCATTGTCCCTAAACGCACTTTATTGTGCCATCATTGGTCCTAAACACAACATATTAGTTATATACACACATTAGTGGGACTCATTGGTCCCAACTAAACACACCTTATTGGGCCATAATTGGTCGTAAACACAACTTATTGGTTATATACACACTTTATTGGGACTCATTAGGCCCAACTGACCCTTATTGCCCTTAAACACACATTATTGGGCCATCATTGGTCGTAAACACAACACATTGGTTATATAACACACCTTACTAGGACTTATTGGTCCCAACCGACCGTCATTGCCCTACTAAACACACCTTATTGGGCCATCATTGCTCCTAAACACAACTTATTGGTTACATACACACCTTAGTGGGACTCATTAGTCCCAACTAAACACACCTTATTGGGCCATAATTGGTCGTAAACACAACTTATTCGGTATATACACACATTATTGGGACTCATTGGTCCACAACTAACCCTCATTGTCCCATAAACACACCTTATTGGGCCTATAATTGGTCGTAAACACAACTTATTGGTTATATACACACCTTATTAGGACTCATTGGTCCCAACTGACCCTCATTGTCCCTAAATACACTTTATTGTGCCATCATTGGTCCTAAACACAACATATTGGTTATATACACACATTAGTGGGACTCATTGGTCCTAACTAAACACACCTTATTGGGCCATTATTGGTCGTAAACACAACATATTGGTTATATACACACCTTATTGTGACTCATTGGTCCCAACTAACCCTCATTGCCCTTAAACACACATTATTGGGCCATCATTGGTCCTAAACACAACTTATTGGTTATATACACACCTTACTAGGACTTATTGGTCCCAACCGACCCTCATTGCCCTACTAAACACACCTTATTGGGCCATCATTAGTCCAAAACATAACTTATTGGTTATATACACACCTTAGTGGAACTCATTAGTCCCAACTGAACACACCATATTGGGCCATAATTGGTCGTAAACACAACTTATTGGTTATATACACACCTTATTAGGACTCATTGGTGCTAACTGACCCTCATTGTCCCTAAACACACTTTATTGTGCCATCATTGGTCCTAAACATAACTTATTGGTTATATACACACATTAGTGGGACTCATTGGTCCCAACTAAACACACCTTAATGGGCCATAATTGGTCATAAACAAAACTTATTGGTCATATACACACCTTATTGGGACTCATTGGTCCCAACTGACCCTCATTGTCCCTAAACACACTTTATTGTGCCATCATTGGTCCTAAACACAACATATTAGTCATATACACACATTAGTGGGACTCATTGGTCCCAACTAAACACACCTTATTGGGCCATAATTGGTCGTAAACACAACTTATTGGTTATATACACACTTTATTGGGACTCATTGGGCCCAACTGACCCTTATTGCCCTTAAACACACATTATTGGGCCATCATTGGTCGTAAACACAACTTATTGGTTATAAACACACCTTACTAGGACTTATTGGTCCCAACCGACCGTCATTGCCCTACTAAACACACCTTATTGGGCCATCATTGCTCCTAAACACAACTTATTGGTTACATACACACCTTATTAGGACTCATTGGTCCCAACTGACCCTCATTGTCCCTAAACACACTTTATTGTGCCATCATTGGTCCTAAACACAACATATTAGTTATATACACACATTAGTGGGACTCATTGGTCCCAACTAAACACACCTTATTGGGCCATAATTGGTCGTAAACACAACTTATTGGTTATATACACACTTTATTGGGACTCATTGGGCCCAACTGACCCTTATTGCCCTTAAACACACATTATTGGGCCATCATTGGTCGTAAACACAACTTATTGGTTATAAACACACCTTTCTAGGACTTATTGGTCCCAACCGACCGTCATTGCCCTACTAAACACACCTTATTGGGCCATCATTGCTCCTAAACACAACTTATTGGTTACATACACACCTTATTAGGACTCATTGGTCCCAACTGACCCTCATTGTCCCTAAACACACTTTATTGTGCCATCATTGGTCCTAAACACAACATATTAGTTATATACACACATTAGTGGGACTCATTGGTCCCAACTAAACACACCTTATTGGGCCATAATTGGTCGTAAACACAACTTATTGGTTATATACACACTTTATTGGGACTCATTGGGCCCAACTGACCCTCATTGCCCTTAAACACACATTATTGGGCCATCATTGGTCGTAAACACAACTTATTGGTTATATACACACCTTACTAGGACTTATTGGTCCCAACCGACCCTCATTGCCCTACTAAACACACCTTATTGGGCCATCATTGCTCCTAAACACAACTTATTGGTTACATACACACCTTAGTGGGACTCATTAGTCCCAACTAAACACACCTTATTGGGCCATAATTGGTCGTAAACACAACTTATTCGGTTATATACACACATTATTGGGACTCATTGGTCCCAACTAACCCTCATTTCCCACTAAACACACCTTATTGGCCCATCATTGGTCCTAAACAAAAGGTATTGGTTATATACACACCTTAGTGGGACTCATTGGTCCCAACTAAACACACCTTATTGGGCCATAATTGGTCGTAAACACAACTTATTGGTTATATACACACCTTATTAGGACTCATTGGTCCCAACTGACCCTCATTGTCCCTAAACACACTTTATTGTGCCATCATTGGTCCTAAACACAACATATTGGTTATATACACACATTAGTGGGACTCATTGGTCCTAACTAAACACACCTTATTGGGCCATTATTGGTCGTAAACACAACTTATTGGTTATATACACACCTTATTGGGACTCATTGGTCCCAACTGACCCTCATTGCCCTTAAACACACATTATTGGGCCATCATTGGTCCTAAACACAACTTATTGGTTATATACACACCTTACTAGGACTTATTGGTCCCAACCGACCCTCATTGCCCTACTAAACACACCTTATTGGGCCATCATTAGTCCTAAAAAAAATTTATTGGTTATATACACACCTTAGTGGAACTCATTAGTCCCAACTAAACACACCATATTGGGCCATAATTGGTCGTAAACACAACTTATTGGTTATATACACACCTTATTAGGACTCATTGGTGCCAACTGACCCTCATTGTCCCTAAACACACTTTATTGTGTCATCATTGGTCCTAAACACAACGTATTGGTTATATACACATATTAGTGGGACTCATTGGTCCCAACTAAACACACCTTATTGGGCCATAATTGGTCGTAAACACAACTTATTGGTTATATACACACTTTATTGGGACTCATTAGTCCCAACTCACCCTCATTGCCCTTAAACACACATTTTTGGGCCATCATGGGTCATAAACACAACTTATTGGTTATATGACACACCTTACTAGGACTTATTGGTCCCAACCGACCCTCATTGCCCTACTAAACACACCTTATTGGGCCATCATTAGTCCAAAACATAACTTATTGGTTATATACACAACTTAGTGGAACTCATTAGTCCCAACTAAACACACCATTATTGGGCCATAATTGGTCGTAAACACAACTTATTGGTTATATACACACCTTATTAGGACTCATTGGTGCCAACTGACCCTCATTGTCCCTAAACACACTTTATTGTGCCATCATTGGTCCTAAACACAACGTATTGGTTATATACACACATTAGTGGGACTCATTGGTCCCAACTAAACACAACTTATTGGGCCATAATTGGTCGTAAACACAACTTATTGGTTTTATACACACTTTATTGGGACTCATTGGTCCCAACTGACCCTCATTGCCCTTAAACACACATTATTGGGCCATCATTGGTCCTAAACACAACTTATTGGTTATATAAGACACACCTTACTAGGACTTATTAGTCCCAACCGACCCTCATTGCCCTACTAAACACACCTTATTGGGCCATCATTGGTCCTAAACTAAACACACCTTATTGGGCCATAATTGTTCGTAAATACCACTTATTGGTTATATACACATTTTATTGGGACTCATTGGGCCCAACTGACCCTTATTGCACTTAAACACACATTATTGGGCCATCATTGGTCGTAAACACAACTTATTGGCTATATACACACCTTACTAGGACTTATTGGTCCCAACCGACCCTCATTGCCCTACTAAACACACCTTATTGGGCCATCATTAGTCCAAAACATAACTTATTGGTTATATACACACCTTAGTGGAACTCATTAGTCCCAACTGAACACACCATATTGGGCCATAATTGGTCGTAAACATAACTTATTGGTTATATACACACCTTATTAGGACTCATTGGTGCTAACTGACCCTCATTGTCCCTAAACACACTTTATTGTGCCATCATTGGTCCTAAACACAACGTATTGGTTATATACACACATTAGTGGGACTCATTGGTCCCAACTAAACACACCTTATTGGGCCATAATTGGTCATAAACACAACTTATTGGTTATATACACACCTTATTGGGACTCATTGGTCCCAACTGACCCTCATTGGCCTTAAACACACATTATTGGGCCATCATTGGTCCTAAACACAACTTATTGGTTATATAAGACACACCTTACTAGGACTTATTAGTCCCAACCGACCCTCATTGCCCTACTAAACACACCTTATTGGGCCATCATTTGTCCTAAACACAACTTATTGGTTATATACACACCTTAGTGGGACTCATTAGTCCCAACTAAACACACCATTATTGGGCCATCATTGGTCCTAAACACAACTTATTGGTTATATACACACCTTACTAGGACTTATTGGTCCCAACCGACCCTCATTGCCCTACTAAACACACCTTATTGGGCCATCATTGGTCCTAAACATAACTTATTGGTTATATACACACCTTAGTGGAACTCATTAGTCCCAACTAAACACACCATATTGGGCCATAATTGGTCGTAAACACAACTTATTGGTTATATACACACCTTATTAGGACTCATTGGTGCCAACTGACCCTCATTGTCCCTAAACACACTTTATTGTGCCATCATTGGTCCTAAACACAACGTATTGGTTATATACACACATTAGTGGGACTCATTGGTCCCAACTAAACACACCTTATTGGGCCATAATTGGTCGTAAACACAACTTATTGGTTATATACACACTTTATTGGGACTCATTGGTCCCAACTGACCCTCATTGCCCTTAAACACACATTATTGGGCCATCATTGGTCCTAAACACAACTTATTGGTTATATAAGACACACCTTACTAGGACTTATTGGTCCCAACCGACCCTCATTGCCCTACTAAACACACCTTATTGGGCCATCATTGGTCCTAAACTAAACACACCTTATTGGGCCATAATTGTTCGTAAATACCACTTATTGGTTATATACACATTTTATTGGGACTCATTGGTCCCAACTGACCCTTATTGCACTTAAACACACATTATTGGGCCATCATTGGTCGTAAACACAACTTATTGGTTATATACACACCTTACTAGGACTTATTGGTCCCAACCGACCCTCATTGCCCTACTAAACACACCTTATTGGGCCATCATTAGTCCTAAACATAACTTATTGGTTATATACACACCTTAGTGGAACTCATTAGTCCCAACTAAACACACCATATTGGGCCATAATTGGTCGTAAACACAACTTATTGGTTATATACACACCTTATTAGGACTCATTGGTGCCAACTGACCCTCATTGTCCCTAAACACACTTTATTGTGCCATCATTGGTCCTAAACACAACGTATTGGTTATATACACACATTAGTGGGACTCATTGGTCCCAACTAAACACACCTTATTGGGCCATAATTGGTCGTAAACACAACTTATTGGTTATATACACACTTTATTGGGACTCATTGGTCCCAACTGACCCTCATTGCCCTTAAACACACATTATTGGGCCATCATTGGTCCTAAACACAACTTATTGGTTATATAAGACACACCTTACTAGGACTTATTGGTCCCAACCGACCCTCATTGCCCTACTAAACACACCTTATTGGGCCATCATTGGTCCTAAACACAACTTATTGGTTATATACACACCTTAGTGGGACTCATTAGTCCCAACTAAACACACCATATTGGGCCATAATTGGTCGTAAACACAACTTATTGGTTATATACACACCTTATTAGGACTCATTGGTCCCAACTGACCCTCATTGTCCCTAAACGCACTTTATTGTGCCATCATTGGTCCTAAACACAACATATTAGTTATATACACACATTAGTGGGACTCATTGGTCCCAACTAAACACACCTTATTGGGCCATAATTGGTCGTAAACACAACTTATTGGTTATATACACACTTTATTGGGACTCATTAGGTCCCAACTGACCCTTATTTCCCTTAAACACACATTATTGGGCCATCATTGGTCGTAAACACAACTTATTGGTTATATAACACACCTTACTAGGACTTATTGGTCCCAACCGACCGTCATTGCCCTACTAAACACACCTTATTGGGCCATCATTGGTCCTAAACACAACTTATTGGTTATATACAAACCTTAGTGGGACTCATTAGTCCCAACTAAACACACCTTATTGGGCCATAATTGGTCGTAAACACAACTTATTCGGTTATATACACACATTATTGGGACTCATTGGTCCCAACTAACCCTCATTGTCCCATAAACACACCTTATTGGCCCATCATTTGTCCTAAACAAAACGTATTGGTTATATACACACCTTAGTGGGACTCATTGGTCCCAACTAAACACACCTTATTGGGCCTATAATTGGTCGTAAACACAACTTATTGGTTATATACACACCTTATTAGGACTCATTGGTCCCAACTGACCCTCATTGTCCCTAAATACACTTTATTGTGCCATCATTGGTCCTAAACACAACATATTGGTTATATACACACATTAGTGGGACTCATTGGTCCTAACTAAACACACCTTATTGGGCCATTATTGGTCGTAAACACAACTTATTGGTTATATACACACCTTATTGGGACTCATTGGTCCCAACTAACCCTCATTGCCCTTAAACACACATTATTGGGCCATCATTGGTCCTAAACACAACTTATT
>JBCNJP010013982.1:0-11588 GCA_039602395.1 Deinandra increscens subsp. villosa
TCTTGACCATTTCAGCTGTCAGAGTTCTAGCCAACTTGATGGTAGCTGAGAGAGTGGTAGGATTCACAGACATCATTACTATACGCATTGCTTCCGGAAGGGCATCGATGTAGCAGTCGATCGATTTTTGTTCAGGATTCACCAAGTGAGGCACAAGCAAAGCGAGCTCTTGGAACCGATTCATAAAACCAAGATGATCAGCTCCTTTCATAGTGAGACCCCTGAACTCGGCCTCCAATTTCCTCCTTTCTGACCTTGGACAAAACTCCTCAGTTAACAAAGTCTTGAACGCATCCCGCGTCAAAGCATGAAGACCCTCGCGAGTCTTGGCTCTTATTTGGGTATTCTACCAAGTTAGAGCCCCTTTCATGAAAGTACTAGATGCATACTTGACCCGTTGAGCTTCGGGACAGTTGCCCATGTTTAGCGTAGCTTCCGTTTTCTTGAACCATTGAAAAAAATCTGTCGCCCCTTCGGTTCCAACGAATTCAGTGGGCTTAGAAGCCACGAACAGTTTGTATGAGCTTTCAATTCCTCTAGGGTTGGAACCTTCTCCATTGTCATTAGTGCGTACAATGGTTGGAGTTTGAATGGTTTCATTGAGCTGGTTGACCATGTTGTGAAGGATGGTAGCCATTTGCTGGGAGATGATAGTGGCCAATTCGGTTGCATCCATCTTTAGGAAGGAAAAGATTCAAGTTAGATATGCAAATAGAATGGCATTATTAATGATTAAACATTAGAATAACTTCGTTGACTAACCAAATCCCGAGTCCGTTTAGCGATTCTACTAGAACTGCATGTTTTAGCCTATAAGTGCCATGTCCCCGAAAGGACCCTCAGAAAAGAGAGGTGAGTCACTTGGACTACTTAAATACCAGGTCTTTCCTTAGCCAGGACCTTCCAAAGAGATAGCCACTCTTCCAGATTACACACAGCCCCGAGAACTGTAATGCGAACCCGTTGTTTTGACGAGAATGTTCAAAGATGAGATATGGAACCCTAATACAAAGTCTGAGAATATGCCGACGAGGATGAGCTGTACATGTCGTGGTAGAAGCTGTCGAGAAAAGATTCAGGCGAGAGAATTCAAATACCTAAGGTAGGAATAGGGTTTATTATTTTTGGCCCCTAAGGTTATAGTCTAGATTATCATTTTTCTAATAACCTAATTCCCTTTAACCAAGGCTCTAATACCAATTATGTAACACCCCAACCGATGGCGGAAACATTGAGGTGTCACAAAAAGAGTATACTGTTAAGCTTCAGCTAACTCCTTCTTGGTAGCTATCGATTTCTTTGCAACCTTGTGGGTTTCAAATTTTTGCAATCGAAGATTATCAAGCCCATCAAACAATTCCTTCTTCAATTTATCCTCATTTCGTTTTTGAATTTCCAGATTCACAGTGTGAACTTTATTGACACTAACCAACTCTCACTTTTCATCCAACAACTTTTCCATATCAACTTGATAAGCTTCAATTTTAGCAACATACTCTTCAAAATTCTTTGTAAGCAAATCAAGTTTGATTTTTGATTTATCAAACAGATTTTGAAAATCATTAGCAGCATCTTCTGCTTCATCCTTCCATTTCTTAACTTCTTGAACCAATTCCTCCATTTCTTCCAATAACTTTACAATCTTTGCTTCATAATCCTTTCCATCCCTTTTAGATATTTCCAAAACTTCATTTAGCAACTTGACCTCCTTTATCAAAGACTCATTTTGCAAATTTAAATCTATTTCATTTTTCTTTGAAACCTCCAAATCTGCTTTCACTACTTGAAGTTCAGCAAAGAGAATTCTAACTTCTTCCTTCAAATATTCATTTTCTTTCATCAAATCTTCAATTTTGGATTCAAACTTTTTAGTTTCAGCAGCTTCATATGAACTAGAGTCAGAATAATAATCATCTTGCTCATGTGTGACGATCAAAGCAGATGTATAAAACTGCTTGCCCCAATCATAAGTACAATTATTTTGAGCAGTTAAAGTTGTTTGATTTGAATTGCTTGAAGACAATTGAGAAACATTTGTTTCTTTTGAGGTTGTCTTATGAATATTAGATTGCTGACATTCTCTTGTAAAATGTCCAGGATTTGAACATTTGTAACATTTGATCTTCGATTTGTCAAATCCCAACTTGTCATCAAAAACTTGTTTTCCACTTTTCTTGTAATACCTTTGTGATCTCTGAGATAACATAGCCAATTTCCATGACATATCCATCTCATTTAAGTGATCATCATCAATTTCATTCAAATCATCTTTAATTAGTTGAGCCTTGCTAACATCATTGATAAACATTCCAAATAATGATAAAATGAGAGCAGAAATCAACTTGGCACAATCATCAGCCGACTTGACAGAAAACGCATTTTGATTTGACAATTCTGGAATTGTAAAGCTACAACCTCTTGATGAATTAGTATCACCCGAAACTCTTGACATGTTTCTAATAAAAGCAGTAGTTGGAACTGAACTAAGACTTGGTTTAGCCTTAGCAGTGATACTAGCAGCATTTTCACAATGATACAACTCCGGATTTTGCAATTTAGCCGTTGATTTGTTAGAATTCATCATTTACATCTCATGGGCATGAAGTTTACCAGTTAGATCATGAAACGTCAATGTGAAAAATTCTTTATCATGTGTAAGCAGCAGCACATAATTTTCCCATTTTTCTGGTAATGCTTCCATTATTTTCTCTTTCAATTCTTCATCCGTTTTCTCAATCCCCACAATCTTCAATTCACTAATTAGATGTGACAATCTTGATACAAGAGCCGTGATGTTTTCACTTTCGTAATGCTGGAAATTATCAAACTCCTTGTTTAACACCTTCTTCCGACTTTTCTTGTATTAATCATTTCCTTAACACCTTGCTGATAATGCATCCCACAATTGTTTTGATTTCTTGCAAGTACTAAAATGATGTAACAACTCAGTGGGTAATGCCATCGTAAGATAACCAAAAGCTTTTTGTTTAAGCTCATATAGTTTTCTTTTAGCATTGTCAAAGGTATGAACTTTTTCGAAATCTCATTGATCAGTTGGATGTGTGTAAAGCTTCTTAATCGGAATCCACAAATCGATATCATTCGCGCTTTTATAAGCAGAAAATTGTTGCTTCCAATTTTGATAATCCTCCAACTTCAACACCTTGGGAACTTTTTGACTTGTTCCGATTTCATTATCAAAGTTCAGCATGGTTTGCATTGCATTTTGCATAGCGGCAAAAGCTTGAAATTCCGACATTTTTGAAAATTTCAAATTCTGATTGTTCGAACCTTACACGAACTCAAAACCTTTAGCCGAATTTTTCGTACTGAGCCCGAACTCAAAGTTAACTGAACTTGAAACAGTTTCCGAACGGAAACCAACCGAACTCTTCCGAACTATACCTGAACTGTAACCAAACCAAACCTTGAACCGAACCTAGTGCGAACTTAGCCAAACTCTATCCGAACAGAAACGAACTGAAAATTTTTCAGGCGAACTCAAGTTCGGAGCAGTTACCGGGGCAAACTCTAGGTTCGGATGATGGTTATTTCCGAACAGAACATTTTCGCTCAAAACTTACGATTTAGGACAGGTTTTGACGAGATTATTAGCAGTAGACTAGAAAATCTGATGAGGAATGATTTATGAATACATTTTGCACCAATAAATGACTCAGAAATGATTGAAAACTTGTAAAAACTCTCCAAAATTCTAAAAAACGGCACTTTTTGTTTCAAAAATTCCGACAATAGCAACCACAGATCAGTAGAATGAACCAGAAAGCTCTGATACCACTTTAAAGTTCGTGAGCATCGGATTGCCTGCTCAATCTAGCTATATCGGATACAAAACGTAATTAAACCGATTGTTTTATTGAACAAAAGAGCAATTACAATCAGTAAACACTCAGATAACAGACTCAGAGAAAACACCGTGAAAAGACACACTTAAACTCGGCTCTATCTCTCTCAGTTACAAAATACGAAGACAAACTTTCTATATATACACGACTGGGCGAACTCCAGGCGAACTGCCAGTTTGCCTGGATCCGAACTTCAGTTTGGACCCAGTTCGCCTAGCAACATGAACTTTGTCTTGAACTTTTCATCGTCTTGTCTCGATACTTCACATTGATACTTCAAAAGACGCATAGATTATACATTAACAAGCAGAATACAGTCGGGCCTCAATTCTCAATGTCCAACCATCTTCGAAAACCCTTTGTCTATCACCGCTTCCAAGTCCGGTTTATTAAGCCAAGAATAGTAGAAAGCTGACCCAAAATCCGCAGCCATCAACTTTAGAACAAGCGGGTTATGATCAGACCAAAGTCTCAGAAGAGCATACAACGACACCGTAGGCCAGCGGTGAAAACCATGTTTACACACAAAGAAAAAATCAATCTTGCTAAAACTTTTACCCTTACCTTTCATGTAGATAAACTTTTCATCGCCCATCTTGAATTCAACTAAACCCGCCTCCGAGATGAATTCGTTGAACGCCTCAGCCCTAGAGGGAGGAAATTCGGAACTGATTCTCTCCTCCATAAGCTTGACCTCATTGAAATAGCCTGTCAGGACCCACCATCCTTCCAAGCTTGTCATCCAAGCCGACAACTTTCCCCAAAGAGCTATTTTTTTTTCGTAATCACGTGACTAGAATAGACATTAAACACGTTGAACACATGGTCGAGACCCAAGACACGCCCGGAGATGATTAGAAAATTATCGCCCGTAGGTGATTAGAAACATGCCCCGTATTTTCCCCGAGCATTGACCCATTCCGCTTCATCACGACCCTGCCCCATAGCCGATGAACCGGAATAGAGGACCGGTCATTAACCATGGTTTCATGTAAGCATATGGAAGACTAGAATTAAAAAATAAGTTGATGGATATTAAAGATAGGGAAGTAATGAACATAAAGCAAAGAGCAAGGATAAAGTGGATAATGGAAGGTAATGAAAACTCAAGCTATTTCCATAGCATTGTCAACAGTAATACAAAAAAAAACCGTATTAATGGGTTAGTTATAAATGGTGAATGGTGTTCGGTACCACACAAGGTAAAGGAGAGTATATTCTTGATTTTCAAAGAACGGTTCACTGACACAGTTTGGAATAGACCAAAACTGAGATCCTATGATGTTGTTCGTCTTGATGCTAGCCAGGCTCAGGAGCTGATCAAGCCATTTACTGCTGATGAGGTATGGTTAGCGGTTTGGTCATGTGCAGGGGATAAAGCCCACGGGCCGGATGGTTTCAACTTCAAGTTCTTGAAGAGATTTTGGAACCTATTCAATAATGATTTTATGGATGTCCTAAATGAGTTATATGCAAATGGTAATATAAACATTGGGTGCTTATCAGCCTTTATTGCTCTGGTTCCAAAATGTGTCGACCCAGTTTCCCCATCGGATTTTCGGCCCATTAGCCTAGCTAGTAAACGCCGTCAATAAAGTTATATAAAAAACGCTCATGCTCAGACTAAAGCCATTAATGGGTTTCTTAGTTTCGGATGACCAGACGACATTCTTAGAAGGGAGAAGTATTCTTGATGGTCTGTTAATTATGAATGAGGTGATTGGATGGTTGCGTAAGTCCAAAGTGGAGGCCTTCATTTTTAAGGTGGACAAGGAGAAAGCCTACGATTTTCTTAGCTGGTCATTCCTCTGCTAGGTGATGGATCAGTTTGGTTTTCCATCTAGATGGATCATGTAGGTTCAAGGTATTCTAAAACCTTGTTGTGCGTCAGTGCTTGTAAATGGAAGCCCCACGAAAGAATTCCAATGCCTTAGGGGCCTACGACAGGGTGATCCCCTATCTCCTTTCTTGTTTTTATTAGCCATGAATACTCTGTCTTTGGTTATGAGGTGGGCTGTAAATATGGGGGTGTTTCAAGGGATTAGATTACCAAATGATGGGCCGGTCATAACTCAGATGATGTATGCGGACGATGTCGTATTCTTAGGTGCCTGGTCGGTGGTTAATGTGCGAAATCTGGTCAGAATTTTGAGGGGCTTCTTTCTAGTCTCTGGTCTGAAAGTAAACTTGGGGAAAAGTGTTGTTTATGATGTTGGTTTGGATAGTCACACGGCTGACCTGTTGGTAAACATTCTCAAATGTAAACATGGGGTTCTTCCGTTTGACCATCTTGGGCTAAAGATTGGGGCGAACATGAACCGGTTCAAGAATTGGAAACCGGTAGTTGATGTGTTTGAGGCTAGGTTAGCTAGGTGGAAGGCAAGAACATTGTCGATGAGGCCGAGTGATTTTGATAAAACTGTCCTCAATGCGCTCGCTTTATATTATTTTGCCTTATGTCGTGCTCCGAATAATGTGATTGAACACCTCGATAAGATTCGTCGGCGATTCCTTTGGGGTGGTTCATCAGAGAAGACAAAAATTAACTGGGTAGCATGGAACCGTGTAACCGATGCAAAGGAATTGGGGGGTCTAGGTATTGGAAACTTGAAGGAAAGTAATATGGCACTACAAGTTCGTTGGTGGTGGAGGTTTAAGGTTGAACAAGATAAGTTGTGGCGCAAAGTCGTTTGAGCTATTCATCAAAATGGAAGAACATGGAATTCGGTTCCTTTATGCATATCAGTTGGTGATTTAAAGAGTATTGTGAAGGTGGGTCATGATCTTTGTAAAGGTGGTATTGAAATAAATAAGAAGCTTGTTGGTCGGTTGGGTAATGGGACAAACATCCTTTTTGTGAATGATATCATGCACTTTTTGAACTCACATCCTCAAAATCATGCATGGTTGTTAATTGTTGCGTGGTTAGAGGTGGTGTGGCAACATGGTCATGGAGGTGGAAGAGGACACTGTCCTCTTCAATTGAATTGTAGGAGAAACAGGAGCTATTGTCGCTAAATTCTGGGATTGCTCATACGATGACAACTGATGAATGGATTTGGAAAGGATTAATCGACGGGATGTTTTCCGTAAAGGAGGTAAAAATGCTTTTACATCGTGTTGGTTTGCAGGTCCCGTTTTAGCGTTTCCCATGGCATAAAGGCTTACCGTTAAAGATAAATCTATTAGTATGGCGAGTTGAGATGGGTAAAGTCCCAGCAAAGGTGGTTCTTGCTGCCCGTAGAATCGCTATACAGGAATTATGGTGCAGGTTATGTGGGGAAAAGGAAGAGACGGTGGAGCAAATATTCTTGGAATGCAAGATAGCTTTGGAGGTTTGGGACCGGATTTCATCCTGGTGCAAGGTAGACCCCATTTATGCCTTCAATATAAAAAGTTTAGTTATTTCGAGCAACTCCATTGTTGGGACAGCTGCGAAGAAAAGAGATGTACAAGCGATAATCATGGTTGCAATTTGGTTAATTTGGAAGTTTCGTAATAATCTGATCTTTAATGGGGTGGCTGTGAGTACGGATAGGATAATGGAGGAAGTCAAGACAAGATCTTTCATGTGGATATCGAAGAGGATGAAGAAGAGGCAACTACAATGGCCCCATTGGTGCTCTTTTGATGTAGGCTAATTGTTAGTAAAGTGTTTTGGATGTCTTGATGATTATGTACTTATATTTTCTCGAGGTTTTAGCCTCTTGTTAACCCCTTAATAAAATTTGTTGGCCGTTCAAAAAATATGAAAGCTAGTTTGTGATCTGATTTAAGTTGATTAACCCAAGAGATCTTCTTCGGATCTCTAACCCACAACGTTAACCGACAAAAGTCCATCTAAAACGTACATAAAATTCCTATTTCTTCGTGTAATTTTTTAACTTTGGATTATTGCACACCTATTTATATTCATAAGCCATGTGTAGTGGGTGTTTTGGGCATCTACCGTGCCCCTCATAACATTCCAACACCACCCCAGGGTGCTATGAGGCAAAAAGTATGATGTCTTGTTATAGCCATGGCGTCCTTCATTTCCAACCAAAAGGAAAAATAGTCGTTGTAACGGCTCTTTTTTTTTTTAATTCCACTTTTTTCTTCTATAAATATTAAATATTTTTATACAATTTAACCACATGAACTTCTACTTCCTCTATATCTCTACATCTTTTAAACTTTCTTTCAAACATGTTTCCTCAAGATTCACCCATACGGCGGTCCACACAACCCTCGTTTCCAAGCACCACGACGGGTTGGTGATAATGAGCAACCACCGCAGCAACCAACCGACAATAACGTGTTCTATTAAATCACATTGATAGCATCATCTCAACCACCGTAGCAACAACAAGGGTATGGTTTCACCCCAGGATACTGATACAACGCTTTTAGCCAACTAGGTTCTTCTCAACCGTTTTCATCTCCTTAACAATTACAATCATCTTACCCCTATCAACAATTTCAACAATCCCATCCCTCTCAACCGGTGGCAACCGAAGTGGTGCCCAAAACACAAGCCGGAGGGTCAAAACCAAGAAAACAGCGGTCCCACAAAAACAAGAAAACACAGGAGCGAAACAGAATAAATGTTCAACTTTGGGACTAAGATTTGGAGTTTAGGTAGCTCGAGGTTGGCTTGACATGTCGGAGGACACCGTTACAGTTTATTTTTTTTTTAATTTTATATTTTTTATCTTTATATTTAATATTTACTAATCTTTTTTCTGGTTTTCCTTTTATAAAAAAAATACTTAAGATAAGTCGATTTCTTGGACAAAGGTTCTACGAGCGTTCTACGAGCAACTCAAGAGGGAGGAAGATCGACCACATGACTCGATAAGGGGAAAATGGACCGATATGAACATAAAGTGCCAATTTTTTCAATGGGGTTTACGAGCGAATGCGTAGAGGTTGGGCAAATGGGGAAAACGAAGTGGACATTCAAGAAAAAGCTTTGCTCGAGTATCAAGGGAATCAAGTCGCGGTTTTATACATGTGTTGGAGTCTACTTCACATAAGTCCCAAGTGGCGCAAGCAAGCGAACATCACAACGAGGGCTAAACGACCCTAAAAAAAAGTCAACGTCGTCTTCGGCTGATCTAGAGAGTAAAAATACGGACGCTCGAATGTTTAATCTAAACGTATCTGATGACTAGGAGGAAGCTCCACAAGTTCAAGAGGAGATTCCTAGACCCCACGACCGGAACCACTCGAAGGGGAGACGATTGCCTTCGTCGTCCAGTCATGCCCCCATGTCTGACGAATGTAAGAATGTTACATGGACGTTAACATAAAACTCGAGGGATTACATTCGATTAAGGAAGAAACAACTTGAACCCGCGCATACACGTCAAATGGAGGACTTAAAGCAACTAGGCAAACCGCTCCCAAATTACAAACCGCGACGATCAATTGTGAGGGAAAGGATCAAGAAACTATATAATCACCAGTAGTTTTTTTTTTAAATTGCTTTTTATTAAGTTATGTAATATTCTTTATTTAAAGAAACTATGTTGTTATATTTGTTTATTAAAAAAAATTAATAGTTGTGTAATCATTATGGAGGGGCTTTATACACACCCTATAGTCATAAAGTTCATTGTTGACTGAAGTGGCACATGGCGCTCCATGCTCCATGTAAGGGCTTTATGACTACATATTAGGGCTGATAATTTCTAACACAATTCTATTAACACGATACGATATCGACACGAAGTTAAACAGATGTGTGTTTAAGTTAAACATGTTTCGTGTCATAAACAGGTCGACACGTTTATGACATGACTAAAATCGTGTCTAAACATGTTTCACATCATCTAACCTTTTTATGACAAATTTAAAAACGTTTTTTAATTTTAATAATATTTTAAAGTAATTAAATACATACTAAAAGTAAAAAATTTATTTATAATTTAAGATTTTCATCTTAACTTTTTTATTTTTACCGCCCTATCAACTTTGATAACTCAAATTCGTCAACTCTTTTCGTTTTACATTCGTTAATTTATTTTTGGTTTCTATTCTCAGGATATTAATTTGTCTAAGCAGGTCGTGTCATGTAACACGTTCATAAACAGATATGTATTCGTGTTTGAAGAAAATGACACGATTAGTTAATAGTGTCTTGTTCGTGTTTAGTACCCGTGTTAATCGTGTCGTGTCGTGTCTGACTAGTATAACACGTTTAGATCATGTTTTGCCAACTCTACTACACATAGCCTTAAAAAAGATTCATAAACTTATTTTTATGTCATCGGGGTAAAGGTGCACAAAACAGTTAGGAAGGACGGGGTGGTGTGCGGCTAGCCTGCAGCTATCTGGCTACATTGCCACCACCCCAGCGGATACCTTCTGTGGCTAACAAAATCGGCTACTTCTAGCCGTTGTGGTGGGTTGTGGTGGATGTCATGTTTTTTACCGTTGAACAGTCAGATGCTTTAAAAGGAAAAAACAAAAAAAAATAAAAAATTATTCTATAAATACTCAAACATTAACCCAACATTTTCACATCAAAAAATTCATCTTTCTCTCTATGAACTCTCATTCTTTTTAATCTATACCATTATGGATTCAAAGAAAACCTTCAAGCTCCACCAAAAAAAAAAACAAAAAAAAAACAAAAAAACAAAACACTTTCAAACTCCACCCACAAGAAAATTAGATCCAAAGTTGCTTCAAACAAGCCGATGTCATCTCAATCCTTTCACTACCAACAACCGAATCCAAATCCTATCATTACCAACATTGATCCTAGTCCATACTATCCGGCTCAATCAGCTCCAAACATGCATATTTAAGAGGTAACGGGCTAAATTATGCTACAACACGAGTCAAACCCGTTTCAACAATCACCATCCGACTTTTATCAAAATCCACAATTTTAGTTTGGTTCATTTTAATTTTAAAATGTTTGGTTTTAGTTTTCAAGAATAAGAAAACCGCTACTATGAGTTTGGCTCATGGTTTGACTTAAAAACCATACCGTCAACATCCCTAATTGCACCATAATTAGTAATGATCATAAGTCAGATCAATACAAGAGATTGTCTTTGCATCGAAATTACTTAATTGTTATTACCCGGATTTACATTACAACTTAGGCTGGTAGTAAATTTTCATAATTAACCCCCCCCCCCCCCCCCCCCCCCCCAATGCCCACTTTGCCGAACGTGGCCACTCTGTGGCCGAGTACGTGCTTAAGCTTTGCTAACGAAGGATTTGGTTTGATTCGGCTTATTTTATTATATCTTATCTCGGATTTACTAACTATTTTATAAAGTTGTATGCAAGCTAATCATGTATCAACAGTTGCATTATCTTAATTAAGCTAAATGATGTATATGTGACTACGTGAAAACACCAAGTCAGAAGCCACATTTACCAAGTTAAAAAAAAACCAGCTAAAATATGGATTACAACAAAGAAAAATAAAACCTTGCAAAAGATCGGAATATTTGTAGTCATTCGTAGGTTAGACCTTGCTGAAGAAATGCGTACCATGGATGATCTTCTCATCGTTTAATCTTTTTCAGCATCTTCTCGATGTCATCTTTGGATAGATCTCCATTCTTAGTGATTTTGACACTTTTTTTATTACCGGTGGATATCACCTCGGCCGACACATTGAGAATACCATTTGCATCTATGTTGAAGATGACCTTGAACTTCTGCTCACCTTGAGGGGCTGCCGGAATGTTATCCAGAAAGATTTCGTCAAGAAAG
>JBCNJP010013983.1:0-11587 GCA_039602395.1 Deinandra increscens subsp. villosa
CGGAAAACGGACTCGATCTTCTCAAACCAGCGAATTAAACCAACAGCGCCTTCAGAACCCTTGAAATTTGAGGGCTTGCAGTTCATGAAGTCTTTGTATGAACATTCACGGGCGCCTGCAGTTGTTAGGTCGAACGTTGAGTACAATTCAGGAAAATGTAGTCTATGTTTTCTAACATTTGGTTAATTCGTTCTTACCGCGTGCCCCATTGTCGTTCTGACGTTGGGTTTCGGCGGCAACAGTTTCCGCTACGCGATCAGCAATCATTTCCTCGATTTCCTCGGTAGTCATGTGAGGAGGTGAGGTGTTCCTGGTGGCTCGGCGTCTCGGTGGCATGATTTCGCTTTAAGTTACAATTGTCAACATAAAGAAAATTTTAGATAATATGTAAATGGGGTTATTACATGCTCGAGAATAACTACCACGACATATATCAATGATGCCATAACATTTTACGCGCAAACGCAACCAAGAACATATGATAGAAGAGAAGAGATAGGAAGGGCGAAGTAACATAACGCGTCCTAATAATAATATTTATAGCACAACCATAACATAATAATAACATAACCATAACAGAAATCATAACTATAACAGGAATCATAACCATAACAGGAATCATAACCATAACAAAAGATTTCCATATCATTTTAACTAAAGTCATACATCAGTCATAGTTTGTTACCATATTACAGACGAAACACATCCAAAATAAACAAGTTTGCATCGTGGGCTCGCAGTCCCAATCATAATCAAGAGTTAACATGTTTCATCTATAAAACGGCTATCAAAAGATACTAGGTCTCATCTACCTAGAATGCTGGTGGAGGTGGTGGAGGACCAGGAGGCATGTAGAAAAAGGGCGGGGCATGAGTCATGGCATGGAGGGTGGAGAGGAGTCGTCCGGATATAAACTCCAGCGCTGCGACTCTCCTCTGCAGGCTCTCATGGGAGAGGAGCAGATCAGTGGTGGCCATGCTGACTCCAGTCATGTTGGCGTGAAGGGACCCCATGGCGCCATCAGTAGCGCCCATGCGTCCGATCAACGCAGACATCTGGTTCCTAAGGCGGGTCATCTCAGGGGTGGTAGGTAACTGGCGGACATCCGCGTCAAGCTCCCCTAGGTCGGTCTCTATACGCCTCAGACGAGCAACTAAGAGTGGTACTGTATCAGATATCGGCTCGTCTGTGAATGGCGAGATCCCTAAAGGTACACGACGGGATGGGTCAGGAAGTGAGGACTCTCCACGAGCATAACAGCTCGGGAACTCCTCGATCATCCGCCAGTGCTGGACCTGGCCTGGCATCCATGCAAGATGGGGTAACTGAAACACATAACGCCTTTTGGGCGCAGGCTCATCATGGGTGCGTCCAACCTCCCGAGTCCGGGATGGGCCAGGTGCCCTTCCCGGGGTAAATCCCCGTCTGCCGCCACCAGGTGTGGCGACATAGGTCTTCACAGACCGGTCACGGCCTGTGAAAGGATCAGCGGTGCTCGAAGCACTCATCGGGGCCACACCGCCGGCAGTGGCGGTGGGAGCAAGGTGGTCGGAGGTATCGTCAGAGGTCCTACGTCTAATAGGGCTCAGGAAACCACGAGGGAGGAATGTCTCACGAATGGTACCGACGGTAGCTCCCTCAGTCTCGGGGCTAGATGGTACATGATCCTCAGGTGATGGTGTGTAGTCCACCGGTGTCGGGTCCTCTGGTGATGGAGTATACTCTACACTTGCTTCCTCACTGGAATCGGCAACGCAAATAACCTCTTTCGAAGTCATCTCTGCGAAAATATTCCAACAGGAAACAGTGATCAGTAATCATCATAAAGGCATAAAAACTAAAGCAAGGAAGTAAAGCATAACTAACACGTAAGCTATCATAGGTAAACAATATTGAAGGTAATGGTCTTTGCATGCAAAGGGTAGCTTCGGAGTGGGTTATAGTCCAGGTTCAGTTTTGTTTTGTTTGTTTATCCTGGTTCGCTATAACCACGGCTCTGATACCAATCAGTCACACCCCGGTCAACGGTTTCGGGTGTGAGCGAGAATGGAATCATAGTCGAGGATACATAGAACAACTTCTAATAAGTTAAAACTTCATAAAACATTACTTCATTTCATTGCAGCGGAAAAGATAGTGGAAACGATAATGTCTTACAATTTGAAAACATAAAGTCTTAAATTAATATTAAAAGCATAAGTCGGTTTATTTGGATAGTCGGGACTATGACTCCGTTAAGCAGGTCCGATAGCGTACATAAGCCCCCCATTTGCATGTCTTCATGAGTTGCGTCAATTACCTAAGAAATCATGAGTTTAAAAGGTCAACATAAAGTTGGTGAGGTTCACAGGTTTAAGACTCACAGTTTAATCATTGTAAAACAGTTTTTCAGTATACTTAAATATTACGTTGGTTTACCGTTGTGGTTGCATGATCTCACCTGAACCTTGATTTCAAATACTAACGGTTTACCCACCCAGCATCTCATGCCCAGAGATGTTAAACAGAGCAGAATAACTGACATGTACCCCCAGACAATCCGGAGTCAGAACTGGAGCTACCAGTTAGGGTAGGGTTGTCAACCCAAATAGATCTATTCACTTGCTATCGTTTCGTACGGAACTAATTGAAATCAATTAATGGTGGGATACGGTTGTACAAACGTTTATAACGATAATGTACCAAGTTGGGCAATCAGTAAGAGAACAAGTAGTCATAAGGCTAACAGATAAACCATAATATTAAGTAAAAAGCATTTATCGGATTTCATGATTTCTCCCCCAAAGTATAAAACAGTTAAAAGGAAAAAGGGGCCGTGAAACTCACTGAATCAGCAGATAAGCGGTAAATAAGCAGTGAAGGAACGGTAGCACGTAACGTCCTAAATCATTAAATAAACATATGCATAAGGTCCTATGATCATTTGAGTAACAAAAGTCACCCAAGTGATACCGGTTAAGTCTTGACGTTTTAATCCGTTCGTATCTTTGAAAACCCGTTAACTTGTATTTATCAAACAAATACGTTCGGTGACGATTTATATTTATGTTAAATAAATATAACCAAAGATTAATCATTTTTAACAATTCAACCAAGTTTTGAATATTGAGTTTAAAATAATAGGGTTGGGTTCTATAGAAAACCAATATTTTATAAAAAACCAAAAAACCAAGGAAAAAAATTATTTTTTTTAAAACTTTTTTTATATGTTTCTTTCATGATTTTAAGAATATTGGAAAAAGAAAAAACTTTAAAAACGTTTTCGAGTTTTTTTTAAAAATAAAATAAAATTCGAATTTTAGCTTGAAATTAATATTGCACTATGCAACAATAATATAAAATTGGTTTATGAATGTCAATTCTTTGTTTTTTACATTATTCGCATAAACCACATTCATATTTAAGTTAAGTCTCTTGTTTTTAAGTAGTTTTAATTATAATGCATTATGCAATACTATTGGTACTATTGCATGATGCAATAATAAAAAATCACTAAACTTTTTATTTTTTAAATTTTTTTTTCCCATAAATAAAGCTAATAAAATTATAGAATTTTTGGTGAAATTATTTTTAAAAAATATTAATATATGAAGAAGTTATAGAGAAAAAAAGGTTGGTTTTTTAGTTTTCTGGATAATTATTGGTTTTCTATAGATCTTTCCCCTAAAATAATAATAATGTTTATTATTATTTTCACAAGTTCGTATGATTATTTTTAATTAAATAATTACATATTCGATTTGTTAATCTTGCAAGTTATAATTATATTAAATAATTATGATTAACAATACTTTGGTGAATAAAGCATGGTTTATATCTTTTGCAAATAATTATTTGTCAAGAATAATTATTAAATGTTTGGTTTATTTTTAAAACATGAATCTTTAAGGAAAACACTCAAAGTTTTCTAACATTTAATCAGTTATTTTTCGAAAGCGTTTAATGTTTCATTTGCATGAAATTTATATTTCTTTCATAAATATTTTCAAAACATTGTAACGACGCTTGGATCTATAAAATCGTCTTTCATAAAAACTTGATTTTATTTAAAGTCTCCAACAATGTAAGTCCATTTTTGGTTACTTTGGTTTTATTGAAGTATTAAAAATCCATGTAAGCATTTAAAGTTAATAGCTTGTCTTTGATTTATTTTTATAAAATCCTTTTATAAAAATATTTAGTTTTCACAAGTGACATTTTTATAGACTAATCCATTTATCTCTAAAGTTTTAAAAAGGTTAAAACTTGTAATAAATCCAAGAATTTATGTCACATTAATCATTTGACATAAATATTATTCGTACCATTTTTAGTAACAAAATCTATATTTATTTCTTTTGTCTTGAACACATATTTAATGTGTTGATTTTCCAAATCAAGTGATATTCTTTTGTTTTAGTCATAGGTTACATATGTAACATTTGTTTAATTATTTCATCTTGTTTTACTATTGTTTTAACATGTAACATATATAAACATAAATAACAATCAACTAACACATTGGTGTTAGGACTTTATAAATGTAAATAAACAATCAACTAACACATTGGTGTTAGGACTTTATAAATGTAAATAAACAATCAACTAACACATTGGTGTTAGGACATTTAAATATAAATAAACAATCAACTAACATTTTCATGTTAGGACAATTAAATATAAACAATCAACTAACATTTTCATGTTAGGACAAATAATGTAAACATGTATAGATTAGCATTTATTTTATATGAAGAAGCTTGGAGGTTTGTTTGAAATCAACAAACTTATGATACCAAGGTTTCATAAACAAGATCATGGTGCACACTTGTTACTTTCCAAAGATTTCACAAATGTGTTTCACCACACTTCTTGGCTAACTTTAAGCCTCAAAGGCACCAAAGTAAGTGTTTGATCTTGGAAGAAAGGGGACTAAGAAGAGATTTTTGTTAGTTGATCAACCAAACACAAGCATTCTAGTTAGTTTTGATGGATTATTGTCAAGACTTGAAGGGTTCAAAGGGGTGTAAGTGAGTAGAAATGTGAGTTAGAAAACTCACAAGAAGAGGAGAGGAAAATCGGACGGTGGTGGTGGTTTTCTGGTGGCCGGCGGCGGTGGCTCTCGGTGGTAGGAGCGACGGCAGGGCGACGGGACAGTGGCGGCAGCCCGGCGGTGGGGTTGGCTCGGTGGTGGGTGGCCGGTTGGTTCCAAGGGAGACAAGAGGGAGGGTGTTGGTGGTGTGGGGAACCAAGTGATCCTAATCTCCTTTTTATAGCTAAAAGTGAGATTATTAACCAAAGGTTAATAGTGTGTTGTCAACTTCTTCTTAATCCCAACTAATCAAGAGTAGGTTGTTTTATTTTATAAACTTCACTTAAACTAGTTAAATAAATGAGAGCTTTTATAAAATAAATGGTGGTTAGGAGTTTATAAAAATTATAACTTTTTAAAATATAATCCAAGTTTAATTAATCCAATTGAGTGGTGGTTTTTATTTTTATAAACGTTGTTAACCCAAATTTTATAAAAGTCTTGTTGGGTTAAAAGGTTGGGTAAATTTTATGAAAGTTGTTGGGCTAAAACAATTTGATTAAATTGTTTGTAATTTGGGCCGAAGCCCAATAATAAAGAAAAGGGGAGGTGGGCCGAAGCCCAGTTCGGGTTTGCAAGGAAATCAGGCCGAAGGGCTGGGCCGAAGCCCATGGAAATCGGGTTTGGACCGGGTCGGGTTGGGTTCGATTTCGGGTTGGGCCGGTCCTTGGTTTTGGGCCGCAAAGGGGGATGGGCCGGGTTGGTTGGTGCGGGCCGCGAAGAAGAAAGAAATGAAGGGATTGGGCCGGTTCGGCCCATTGTGATACGGGCCGCGGGTCGGGATTCCGGGTTGGGAAGTTCACTCGGTTAGTCGAGGTGAACCTTCGGTTAAGTTTTCGGGTTGATCTGGACGTTTTTGAGCTTATTGGGCTTACCGGGCCCAACAGGTGAAACGAGTAACTCGTTTGGCTAAGTCTTGACAACGAAATGTTTTTCATAACATTTTAAATTCATAAAACGTTTTAACAGTTTGAATCAGTTTGATAAGATATAAAATATCAAATTTTATATTAAATTTCTTATTATTAAAGTTCCATTAATAATAACATGAAACGTTCATATTTCACAGTTATCTAGCGTGAAATTTAAGTCAGTTAATCATTTAACTAAACACGGTTAATCATGTAGTTTAAAACAGTGAATCACATAATTATTACGAAATAAAAGTCAACGAAAGTCAACGGAGAGAGAGTTGACCTGATTTTTGGGCCGGGTGTCACAGGGTTACCCATTTAGTAATTTTTTTCACTAAAAAATATATATATTTTTTATTAAACCAAATAAATATATATTAATAGATTAACGCAACGGACATTAAAACGCGAAAACCGTAAAACCGTTACAAGATCAAATGACCTTAAACACGCAAACACGAAATCAAATACAACGACAAAAATAAATATCTAAATAAATTAGATATACCTTAGTCGGATCCGAACAACCGTTCCAGACACCGGGATTCAACATGTCGTCGCTAGGGTTGAACGAAACCGTGGATTCAAACTTCATCGTCAAGTCTTCTACCGAGTTGGGCGGATAAGTTTCTTAGTCACCAAAAACTGGGTGACCGGTGGATCTTGATCCATGAATTCCGATAACGGCGGAATCGTCCCGAAGCACAAACCAGAAACGGGGTTAGAAACCCCGTGCTCGATGGTCATCACTGGCGGCGACGCGGTGACCGGTGGTGGTGGTGCTCCGATCGCCGGAGGTAGGGCGGCGATGGAACCCGGTGACAGCTTCACCAGGTAGAGTGGACTAGGCTACGAGCGGGACGGGATCGTCGGGGCGGTTCTGGCGAAGGTGCCGGCTGCGGATGGTTTGGCGGTGGCACGGCAACGAGGCGGCGACACCATGGTGGTGGTTGCGATCGGCGGCTGGCGACGGTGTTCGGTGGTGGCTAGCAGCGGCGGCTAGCAATGGTCGTCGGTCGACCCCGAGAGAAGGGGGACCGAGATCGCAGAGGGAGAGAGAGAGGTTTTGGGTTTTTCTGATTTAGGCTTCTTGATTGCTTAACCCTAAACTTTTAGGATTAGTTATATTTATAACTGATCCTAAACCTATTTGAATCCAATCCAAATTGGTTTAATCTCAAATATCTCTTTAAATAAACCTTTTATTTAAAACATCTTAATTATCCACCAATTAATCAATTTTCTAATTTATTTAAATTCATAATTTAAATAAATACAATTAGTTAATTAACCATTTATTTAATTAACTAAATAATTTTAGTAATTAAATAATTATCCACCAAATTACTAAACTTAGTAATTAAGTTTCGTTCGAATACTGATTAATAAATTAATTCGGATTTCTTGACACGTTGACCCAGTGTAACTCTTACGGGTCAATGACCGGGTCAGTCGCGTTAAATTTTCGGATCTGGACATCAATATCCAACAAACTCCCACTTGGATTAATCCAGATAATTTAACGTGTACAATCAGAGGCACTTTAGCTATGCATGATTGTCCAACCAGTCATGACGCTTTAAGTCGTCAGCCAAGGTATATCTATTGACCGGACATAATACTTAGGACTTAAGGTATGCGTAAAGTCAGTTGATCCTTTCTGTAGACGACATCTGATGAACTATGAGACATGGCTCTCATACTATGTTCAATCATTTTCTCCTTCTAGACCCAGTGATCCAATCAAACACACAGTAAATTTGGGTGAGGCCTCACACTCATCACTTGAATCAACGAGGGCGCCATGATGTCTAGTTATTGTGTAATAAATTACACAATAGTAAAGAATCCTATATTACCTGTATACAACTCCTACTGAACTTCAGATCTATTCCCAAAAGTAGCCTTTATGACTGGCATTAACGCGACAGCGGTTGACTACAATCAAAGAATAGACCTTGGTAAACGAGAGTTCTAGTATACGTCTCAGGTCGAATGACACAATAGAGTTTACCTGTAATCAAAGAAATCTCGTTATCCATGGAGTTTCATTTGATGGGAGTTACGTCAAGCGTTATTCTTTAATAAAGCCTTCAAGTTTTGAATGTCAACCGCTTTGAGATTCAATAGTCTTAATTCAAACATCGTTCCCACCATGTTTCACCAACTACGGACTATTTAGAACAATTTCTTGGATAATTAAACGTACTAAAAACGAACACAGTAATATAATTCTTCAATTACATTCTCTAATGGAATAAGAATAATAAATAGATAACTGTTAAATGTTCGTACATCCAAATACTAAATCAAAATATATTAATCGATTTAAGTCCTATAGCTTCTCTAGTAATATCATGAGCAGCTTGAGCCATGGGCTTAGCCACTATGTCAAAATTCACCTTTGGCCACGGAAAAAAACCGTGACCAAATGTGTTTGGTAACTTTTTTTTTATTTCAATTGACACCAAAGGTCCCGTCACCTTATGTATCCTACGACCACGTTACAATATCAGTGGCTGAAGCCACCTAGAAGCATGGCTAAAGGGTACCAATATTGGTTGTTGTATTCAAACAATTCTTCCGGAAAGCGTAGCCAAAGGGTCCCAACGGCCACATGTGTTTGTTTAATGTGGCTTTTGGTATTATATGGTCACGTATATTTGTATTTTAGCCACATTTGTTATAAAAAACGTGGCCAAATGGGTTGCTGAAATCATACAATTTGTCCCAATACGCGTGGCCAAAGGGTGGCAATGGCCACGTTAAAATATAAAAAGTGTGGCCTTTGGTATTATATGGTCACGTATATTTGTGTTTTAGCCACATATATTTGGGAAGAAAAAAAGTGACCAAAAGATTGTTGAAATCAGATGGGTCCTTGCTATACGCGTGGCCAATTTAAAAGCGATTACAAATTATTAATTACAAACCAAATAAAATTCAATTACAAGTCAAATACAAATGAAATACAAATAAAAAATTAAAGAAAATTACACTGCTTACAAGAATTATTCTCAATTTAATTTTGAATCCGGGAGCCAAGAACACTACCACGTGGTCTTCATCTTCAACTGTCCAGATTTGAGTTTAATTAGGACCATTTTTTCTTGTATTCCTTCCTATACCAAAACATATAATTTATAATTAGGTTATGGAAATTGATCATAATATATATAGCAATTTTGAAATACTTACCACCATGATAGATATGGACTGAGGAGTGCCATTTTATTGCAAGTAGTATGGGTCATCAGGTCCTACAATTCAATTGATTTCCAGATGAACTTAAAACATCCGGATGAACATCACATTAAGTTTCGGATCAACTTCAAGGTCAGTTGAACTTTATTTGATACACATCTCACCATTTGTTCCAACAATCCCTAGCTAGCCCAAGTGTTTGAGGTACCAAATAACATTTAAAATGGTACTACATTACATTACCAAACAGATTTCTGTGAAACTATAAAACAGAATGAAACTTGACTGGAAAATATTTACCTTTTTCTTTTCAACCGCTTCAGACGAGGTTGATCGACCACCGATTTCACACCCTACTGTTCATTTAATTAATTTATGTAAATGAGCAATCAAACCGATAATGAGTTTGACAAATACTAACCGTTGTGTGTATGTTAGCATGATTAGTGTTGTGGCTAGATCTAACAAAAATCCCCTTAGAATTTACCTAGAATAATGTTTTTGAATTGGTAAAAAGTGAGAGCAGAATAATGATGCGGACCTATCATGAAAGTATTTATTATGTTTTTTTAATCCAACATAAGTTGTTCCAGTTTTATTCATGCAGATTATGTATATACTCTATTTTGTCATATTAACATACATTTTCAATGAATCATAGCAGATCTCTATTTAACTCATGACTTTGTTCTTACATCAAGTATATATTCTTATGTACCAGGAACTTGCATCAATTTGTGTTCTTCAGGAACAAGAGTTTATCCGGATTGTGTTCTTCAGGAACAAGAGTGTATGTTATTATAAGGTACTTGAGAATAGTATGATTAAGGTGTGATGTAAAGAATATACCTCTGTAGATGTCGGAGCATTAAGTTGTTGTGGTAACGGTGTTCCAAGTGCAAATAGATGAGCTATAAGTAGATCAAATTTTTTATCCGATTCTTCAATCTTCAAGAAGAGGGCCTTAACTTGTTCATTTTTTCATCCCTAAGAAGTCTCTCCTCTTTAACTTCGAACTCAAGTTTTTCCAATTGACCAACAGTGTTGTTGGATCGATCCTTGAATTTTGTACAATTAACAGAATGTAGTTAGATGCTTTTTAACAAAGTACATAAATAGGAAAGCATGCAGACCCTATTGATTCATTATCTCTTAATTAGTTCATAATTATTAATATATCACATAAAGACCCTATTGATTAATTATTTGATATGTTATACACAAATTAAAGACATCTAAAGGGAAGTGTGGAACACATCATGTCTTCAGTGGATATAAAAAAATTACCATTTCTAGCAAATTAGCAGATGTATGACATCAACATTCTTCTATTCTTCTACAGGGGATTTAAACTATAATTTCTTTATTTTGTACCCCTCTAACATGAACCTACAAAAAATGTTGGAAACATTCCTATATATGTCCTCTAGGATCATTTCCTAGTAATGACCAGAGTAACATAAATTAGTTCTTAATTATTAATATATCACATAAAGACCCTATTGATTAATTATTTGATATGTTATACACAAATTAAAGACATCTAAAGGGAAGAGCGGAACACATCATGTCTTCAGTGGATATAAACAAACAGTTGACCATTTCTAGCAGTGTACGTAAAGAAGAAAGGAGGTTCACTAGTAACATGAATCTACAAACATGTGCATATGCTTGACCTCAACATTCCTAGCATAAAAATAACTAATTTAGCATGCTCCCACAGTCATTTAAGAAGGTAAATAACTAATTTAGCATAAAATGAATTAGTTGAAATGAATGGAGAGGATTTCTGCAATATATACCCCTTCCTAATTAATTCTGTATAAAACGAAATTTTATCGATCTGTAACTATAACTGTACATAAATACAGGGATCCCAAGTTAAACGTATATCTATAATAAACAAAAAAACAATTTTATGAAAACATATTGTAATTAATGAAATGGAATAACTTGACAATTACCGTTTTCTGGACTGATTGGTCTCCCAAATCACATGGAACTTCTGAAGAATCGGTAGCGTTGTCTGTTGAAGCTATTCGTTGTTGAAGCTCCATGGAAAATGTGAATGATATGGATGAGAAAGAAGACCTGGTTATTCGCTGGAGGCATTTAACTAGAAATTTTCTGATAAAGTAAGAGGAAAAAGTATCTGATGAATCGATAATAAGTAAAGTTAGTTCAAATTTTTGGGTGTAATTTGAACTAATGGTGGGAAATTCAAATTTTTGGGTGAAATTTTATTAATTAAAAGGGGGGGGGGGGGGGGGAATTGTTCAAACAGATAATAAAACCCAAAATTTAATTTAAACATTATGTAGATTAAACATAAAATTAATGTTTGATACTTCACACGACGCACATATCAGGTATCAACAAACTCCCCCGTTCACTCTAC
>JBCNJP010013984.1:0-11586 GCA_039602395.1 Deinandra increscens subsp. villosa
CTTTGGCGTATTATTTTGAAGGCCTATGTGTTAGAATAGGTGAAAATTAGATGGGTTATGGGTATTTTAGGTCACTGGGCCATTTTGGATGTGTTTGGGCTCAATTAAAATGAGTTTAAGGGGAGTTTTGTGGGCCTTTAAGGTCCAATACGGAAATTAGTGGGGATTTAGGGTTTTTAGGATGCTTTGTTCTCCAAGATGGAGAATCCCTATAAAAGGGAAACTCTCCTCATTAATAGGTTGCTAGTGTTTTTGGTGTTAGTGGTGATTATCGAAATTCTCCCTTGAGAATTTCGATCAAGGTGTAAGCAGATTCCAGTGATCAATACAATCAGTTTGTCATCTAATCGGTTTGTTTACTTGCTTGATTATACTTTTCGATTATAATCTTTCACTGTTTTTCTTGAATCAACTAGTTAAACCGGATTCCGCACGGTTTCACTAGTCTAGATATCGCGTGAGGGTTAATTTGATCCTTACAATTTGTTATACTTAATTTAAAAATTAAAGTGACAGATGTCACACCCCCCCCCCCCTCTCAAGCTCCCGGTAATATTCCTACTTTTACGATAACCGGAAAACAAAAGTTTGTAAATGAATTCTAACTTTTTATGAAAACACGCGAGAACTAGCAGCTCAAACAAATTCTGATTAAACTTGTTTCAAAGATGTTGGAACCAACTTATGAATTCTAACTAAACTTGTTTCAAAGATGTCAGAACCAACTTGTCAAATCATATTGAGTTATGTTGATTAGCCACACAATTACCTTATATATCAAAAGTTATACCTGAGGTGTACTCTGTAAGAGTACTATTAAAGCCACGTCATGATCCCTTGCAATGCCATGTCATGTTTGTTTAATTGTTTTTTAAATTACCTTAGTTGATTTTGTTATATCAGTATTGTTAACTGAATTTCTTCAACTTTGATGTTGTGTCCGGGTGGTTACAGTTTGGTTTCTTTCACAAGTTGCCCGGGTTCGAAACTTTTCGTTTCCGTTTTTCAATTTTCTTTTGTTACATGTGCCCTTTCTTTTATTAACATTTGTTTCCATTCTTTCTTGCCACGTTTTATGTCTTTTAGATACGTATCTTATACGTGTTCTGCTCTTCTTTCTTTATTTGGCGATGGCATTACATATGCACGACATTTACCCATTTTCTTTATTTAACTTACATGTGTGTTTTTGTCTTTTCTATCTCATTACATGTTTATCTCTTATTTAAATTACATCTGCCTCATGACAACTTTACAAGCTCTTTCTCTCTCTATACTACATTTGTATGAAGGATCTTGAAATCATCCTCTCTTTTCCATACCTAATTTATCTGTCATCGTTCGATAGCTTAATTCCTTTAAGATTGTTGTTGATCTAATCTTCTCTCTATAGTGTTGTTTGACTCACAGTTTTCATCTTCACTTTTGGTTTTTGTTGAATAGGTTTGTCCATCTCCGGTGAATCATCCTCGGTCGCTTGATTCCGGTGACCAATAAGATGTTTTCACGTACTGAATTCTCTTACTATGTTTCGTTTATAGTTATAACTGGGTTGTTTCAATTGATTCTTCCACCTGATTGAAAGAAGTGGATTCAGACGGCTTACAACGGTCGTGGAGAAAGGGGGAGTAGGAGAGACGATGACCGAGGTTTCTTTCTCTTTCTTTTCTTTGCGTATATATAGAAAAACAGAAGTTTTGGGCGAAAGCCTTTAGACTTTTCTAGCGCGACTTTTCTTCAAATGGTTCTTTCAACTCTTCTTTGAAATCAGGTTTGTGTAGTCTACTTTACTTATTGCGATCTTAGTGTATCTAATTTTTTGTCTTCTCTTTCTTCTTTAGGTATTTCACCTTTATCCATCTTCTACCATTTGGGTATGCTATGTTGTTCCTAGGGCTTAACTTTTATCTATTGCATGTCTTCATCCTTGTATATATTATTTGTCGTGTGCTAATCAGAGAAAATGTAATAATAGAAAAACTTTACAAATTATGTATATTTGACAAAAAGTTTGGTGATTTGCTAAAATTTGGGGATTGGAAGATAGAGAAAATGTAATGATAAAAGTATAAAAAATTTTATTTAATTATGGTTGTGAGTGGAAGAGAGAGAAAAAGTAATAATAGAAGTATAAATTATAAGGATAAGAATAGGGAACCTGTTGTGAATGCTCTAATTTATTTATATGTAACAGTACTAATATTAATAATAATAATAATAATAATAATATGAATATATAATAATAATAATAATTATTATTATTATTATTAATATAACAATAATAATTTTATATGTGTACGTGTGGTATGCATGTTTATATACATGTAAAAATGTAATGTATGATATATGAATATATATTAAGCTTATTCATATTGATATTGTATGTACATATGTGTGTGCATGTAAGTGTGTTGGTATGTGTGTATGTACATATGCATGTAGTACATACAATATACGAACGGAGTTCTTATATGAGGTTATATCCACGTGACCATATGTATGTATATAATACATAGGAGATGCGATAATGCATATGTATGTGTGTGTATATACGTAACGGTGTAATAATACATATGTATGTGTGTGTATCCACATAACGGTGTAATAAATACATAGGAGATGCGATAATATAGGTCACACAGAGACCTTAGAGGGAGCCTGGATAGTAAGATGTGAGCCCTTTAGGTCACTCTTAGACCTTAGCGTCACCTTTAATTTCTCCTAGTAGGTGACCTCTCGGTTGAAGAGGTGAGTTAAATCTCATATATATATAAGGAATCATATATCTCACATCCAGCCCTTTATGTCACCTTGAAAGTTTTTTAATATTTTATTTGTATTATTTATTTATATGTAATGATAATAATAATAATGATTAGTATTATTATAATAATTATAATTATAATTATAATTATAATAATAATAATAATAATTATTATTATTATTATTATTATTATTATTATTATTATTATTATTACAATAATAATTTTTTATTATAATAGTAAAAATTTGGCTGGCACCCGTTTTATATGTGACTCTTTGGGCATTATGTATTTATGTGAGGTTTTTATCACTGGAGGTGACTCCTAGGCCTCAGAGTTGCCTATATAAAGGATTCCAGCCAAATTTTAAAGGGGTGTCCCTAACAAACCCCTTTTCGTATGTACAGGTCCATTTCCCCCTTTTCCTATTTCAAATCAATGGAGATGGTGTTACACTTTTTGGTACTCTCATGTCAATTTGGCCGCATTAGTTTTGACTCATTTTTTTTTAAAACCTAAATCATATATTCATCTCAAAATGCTTGCATGACTTGCCATGAGTTGCTTTACTGTGTCTCATTTTTTTAGACGATTTCCTCTTAATTTTGACACATTGATTTTCATATTTAATATTTATTTTATGTTGTCTATATGTTCTACTTTTATTTGTTGTAGGGTTATAGGCAATTGTACTGATTTTGTTTTAAAAGTTGCATTTTACTGCCATGAAATTGATCTGCACATACATATGCAACTATATGTAGAAACTTTTGAACTAATATATATCCAATACATTACATTTAACTTATAAAATGCAGAGAAAAGTTGGCCTTTGCTAGAACATAAGGAAATATCAAAATTACATGGTCAGTTACACAAATATAATCTACTTTTTGTACAAGAAAAGAAATGCTTATATAAACCAATACATCGATGACTGTTACCTTTGTTATAACCTTTGTTATCTATTACTTTCCCTACAATGAAAGAAATGTTTATATAAAGTGATACAACTGTACTTGTTACCTTTGTTTTTTTAGGTTTAAAGATGAAAGATGATTCAAAAAGCATATCACCCCCCAGATGATGATTATGGCCCTGAAGAAGCTGAAAGTGAAGGAGACGAGGAAGATGATATGAGTAACAAAACGATGATGACGATAGTTTGAGTGAGCTGGACGATGATGACGGTGAGGATGGTGATTTTGTGATGGATGGTGGAGGTGGGATATTTGAGATTGTGAGCGATTGTGAGGGTGATAAGAGTCTTCTGTTTCATATTTATAATTACTTTTGAAACCTCATCTAACAAGAATACCAAATTATGTGAAACTGATGAACCATTTCGAAATCAAAGACTAATAAAAGACAAAATCAATCAAAGACTAATAGACAATATATTTATGTTAAACTAGGTTTTATATTTTATATTCTGCATGGTACCTAAGTGTGTTTTCCTAGCCTATATATATGGCTTCTTGTAATCAATATTATATATAATACAGAATCCTTTCTCAATATCGTGGTTTATTATAGTATCACAACCACCTTCCTAATTCCACGCAAAACCCTAATCCGGCCAACCTGTCGTCGCAAATCTGCGCCTTCCTTCTTTCTTTTTTTCCGATCATCAGCCCTCCTCCAATGGCATTGATCTATGCCTTCACCAATGTTGAGAAAACTGCCCATAACTCCCACAAGTTTGCTTTCAAACTTACCCCAACGAACTATGGATTCTGGAAAAACATGATCCATCCGTTCATAGTTACCAACAACCTGTTCGGATACATCGATGGTACTATTCGGTTCCCACCTCCCAAAACTCCGGCCACCATAGATACAGTTTCCGTTGATAACCCTAGTTATCTTCATTGGATCGCTAATGATGCTCATGTCAAGATGATTCTCATCTCGACTATATCGGAGTCTTCCTTTCAACATGTTCATGGAGACACCTCTCGTGCCCTATGGCTGTCTTTGGAACGGGCCTACGCCCCCACCACCTCTTCCCGCGAATACACTTTAAAAACTCAGTTGTTAAAACTGGAGATGAAAGGTGGTGAATCCTCTACTTCCTACCTTACCCGAGCCCAAGAGTATGCTACTGATCGGTGCATTTTATGCTTACGTTATTAGCTATTAATTCTATATAAAATGCACCAATATGATTACAAAATGTATCGTTTTCATCATTTTTTATATTTTATACATTATTGAGAAAATGAGCTAAAAGTATATATCTCATGTCATTTTATTGTAACCAAATCAGTAGTATTAGTTTATGTACTTTCATTTGGTTATGATTATTATGGTTGGGAGAGTGTGTGGTTGTTGCACTTTAGGGAATTTAATTGTTTGTAAATTGTTAATAATGGAAACGAAAACATGGGCCAACTAATAAACAAATGGATGAGGTGCATCATTTAAATTGGGCCGAGAGAACTATAGTGGGTTGCAAAACAAAGAAAACAAAATCGAGATAACAATGCTTGGCATGTGGGCTCACGAGGGCAACAAAGAAAAAGGAATGAGGGAATTTAAAAAAAAGGAGTTCGATTTCATTCGACAGTTTCTGGGGGTCATTCGACAGTTTCTGGGGGGTTTTGCAAGGGACGAACGGCAGTCCCCTTTTGGGGCTGCTGTGAGGAGATCGAAGGCAAGATGAAACAACGCGATATGGACTTCTTTTCGTCACACAAAGACACGGAATCGAGCACAAAGGGGAGTTCTAATTAACTAGTTTCTCACAATGAATTTTTGTGACAAAATTAGATTTCGTTGTTGTCACGTTTAGTTAATTATTATTTTCTTTTGATCACAACCTGGTGTAGGTTTTAGATCAGCAATTGTATTCAATTTGGTTTCACTTTTACTAGACATGAAATATTCTTTAGTTGTTTAAACATGTTGGCAATTAGGGTTTGTTTTATGTTGTGTGATATATGAATGTGTTTGAAAGACATATATCTCTGGTTTTGTACTCGTCAGTCAACTATCGGTCTAGAATCGTTAATCATCTGATGTGGTATTAGGTTATATTTATATGTTGATAGTTGTGTAGTACACATCATAGCACGTATTCTTATCTGGTCTCTGAATCATTAAGTCAACACGGCCGGATTCCTTAGTCTCACAATTGTCCGATATTTCATATATTAAACAATGCTATGTCTATGTAGTAGTTAGTAAAGTGAAGACATATTATACTATTGCTTCCTAATTCCAAACTTGAGTTTAGGGTTTGTGTTGCCATTTATTCAATCCAACTCTTGAGCACTAGACATGAATCTACTCTTATTATTTTTACTAGTGAATAATTTGAGTGTGTTTAGGTGTTTAATGTATTGAGTCTTGTAGGACAAACTATTTGATCACACATCAATGCATCGTCCCATTCATTTGGTTTTTATATCATTGAGGAGCAAGTTGCTATTGATTGCAGAGTTTAGTTTGTTGATGATTACGTTGTGTACCTTATGTTATCTTATTCATTCGGTCTAGAATCGTTAAATCTAAGTTGCATGAATGATGTATTCCTTAATCATCTTTGTTCATATATGTTAAACGAGGCTATTTCTATGTAGCTTACTAGTATAGTTCACTAAGACGGGTTATACATTGTGCTATCAAATCTGAACCCGAATGTGATTGCTTGTTCTTTCTCGTCTTCTTGTGTGTCTTTTGTTTATTTTTCTTAGTTTAATTGCAAATTTAAGTTAACATTAGTTTAGTTCAAACCAATCAGATCTTTGTGTTTTCTTTTCTTCTAAATCGAACAAAACTATATAATACTAACCACATGCTCCTCGTGGATACGATACCCTACTTACCCTAGCTATCTAGGTTAATGGGTTTTTTAATGACTTGACGACGGTCATCAAAATGGCGCCGTTGCCGGGGAGCTAGTGCGCTTAGTATTATGTTGTGTTGTTTGATTTTTATTATTAAAAAAAAATTTAAAAAATTTTAAAAAACCAAAAATATTTTTATATTTGTTCGGGAGATATCCCGAGAACTTTTTGGGTGTGTTCAATAGAAACCCTCACGAGACCTCACTCGTCCACTCGGGCTACCGAGGGGTTTAAAGGGCTTGTTGCATATGCTAAATGCAATCGTGATTCCTACGAAAGTGAGTATTAGGAGTTTTGTTTTACTTTATTTCTTTTAAAAGTTAATTAGTTTCAATCAAATTTCAACTTAAAGATTGCATCGAAGACAATGCAATGCTTTAAGTTGGGGAGGGAGGTTTACATATTTGGTTTTGAAGTTGTGGTTTAAAAGTCTTCATGAGCTTAATGAAAAAAAATGCAAAATTTAAAGAAAAAAATAATAATTTATGCTAATAGCGACATGAGAAGTTTTCTTCGACACGGTTTATGTTAGATTTTGCAGAGTGGGAAGATAGACTTTGAGGATCATCGCCGCACACGAGGATCTTGCCATGAAAACTTAATCAGGTGAACTCGTTCTCTTTTATATTTGGTTAAAATAATTAAAAAAAAATTTGCATGTTAGTATTAGTTAGGTTATTTGTATATATTTAGAATTTAGCTAGTTGAATAAACCGGTTGTGATCGAGATGAAAAGTGAAGAATTCTCCTAGTCTAAGACTTTTGCATTTCATGGGAGATGATAGGAAATTAACATGTGCAAGCTTAAACTTGAAATGGTAGTGGCAGAATGAAAGCATGTTAGATTTTGGTGTGTTAGTAGACTTAGCCTAAATTAGACCTCCACCGTCTCAATAAATTGTTGTGAATAAATGTTGATTGTGGTTTCCCATCTCTTTGTTTGTAGTTTAAAAAGTTGAAACCGGACAATATAGGTTGAGAGTGTAGTCCTTGTTCACACACCATGTTTCTAACAGTTTTGACATCTAATCGAATGATAACAAGCTTGAAAGTAGACAATGCACATGTATTACATTTTAACCCACCTCCACCGTTTCTGTGAGAATTTGAGCCTAAATTGTATGTTGTACATGATTCTCTAGATATAGTTTTATTGGTTGAGTGATGATCATAATGTTATATTTAATATAGAACTCGTGTGTTTATACATTTCAAGATCATTATTCAAAACTGACACAAACATGATGGAGGCATTAGGATCAAACCATAGTTAAAGCCCTTTTAGGAAAATCCCTACCTGTAACCTCATCCTTTAAAACCATTTTGAGCCTTACCTGTTGATTGTTTTAACCCGAAATCACTAAGCCTATTTAGCCGTACAACCTTTTTATTTTTAACCCGTGTGATTAAAATCCAATTCATGTTGTGTTCAGGTTAGTTTTGTTGGAAAAAAAAAAGAAGAAAAAAAAAGAAAGAAAAGAAAAGAAAAACAAAGAAAGAAAAGAAAATAAAAAAAAAGAGAAAAAAAAATATACAGCTATGTATGAGGTCAAAATGACCAGAGCTATGTTAAAAAAACAAAACAAAATTAGTATGATGTTATGGAAAAACATTCCATTCATTATTAGTTGTTAGTTGCTTGTTTTAATTATTTGTTTAGACTGGATTTCGATCACCTTCGCCACTTTAAAATCCTTTTCCATACCATTAACCTTAGCCCGACATTACAACTCGTCAAAGACCTCTTGATTTGTGTTATGTTTTGTGTTAGTTGGTGGAGATTTGATTTGCATACGAGCATATGATAATGATATTGCATTATTGATTTTGAGTGTCACAAATATACTAGTACATCATTTACTAGTCCATATATTTAACCGAGAGGAGTGTAAATTATGAGAAATGTGACACATGTGTATTGAAACTTGATGCAATATTTGGCTTTGCTAAATCTAAAAATGATCTCTACGATGTCAAGCTTTAGTACATGGTTCATAAAGTGGGAGCTTGTGAGTCCTCAATAAACCGTGAGGATGGGTAGGCTTTACTAAGAGCAATCGAGTGAGGGAACCATTAAACTTTATGAAACCTTTGTGATATGAGACATATATAGTGGTTGGGACAATTAGGGCATAAGTTTAAAGTGGACAAATTATATTGACAACCGAGTTTAGCATGCGAGTAGTACTTTGATGTGAATAAGTATAGTGGATAGCTTGACATGTCAATTGTGAGGCCATTGCAAGTCTTTTTCGGGACGAAAAAGATTTAAGTTGGGGAGGTTTGATCGGTGCATTTTATGCTTACGTTATTAGCTATTAGTTCTATATAAAATGCACCGATATGATTACAAAATGTATCGTTTTCATCATTTTTTATATTTTATACATTATTGAGAAAATGAGCTAAAAGTATATATCTCATATCATTTTATTGTAACCAAATCAGTAGTATTAGTTTATGTACTTTCATTTGGTTATGATTATTATGGTTGGAAGAGTGTGTGATTGTTGCACTTTAATAGAGAATTTAATTGTTTGTAAATTATTAATACAGGAAACGAAAGTGCAGCAAATGTAAAATGACAAAACATGGGCCAACTAATAAACCAATGGATGAGGTGCATGATTTAAATTGGGCCGAGAGAACTATAGTGGGCTGCAAAACAAAGAAAAAAAATCGAGATAACAATGCTTGGCATGTGGGCTCACGAGGGCAACAAAGAAAAAGGAATGAGGGAATTTTAAAAATGGAGTTCGATTTCATTCGACAGTTTCTGGGGGTCATTCGACAGTTTCTGGGGGGGTTTTGCAAGGGACGAACGGCAGTCCCCTTTTGGGGCTGCTGTGAGGAGATCGAAGGCAAGATGAAACAACGCGATGTGGACTTCTTTTCGTCACACGAAGACACGGAATCGAGCACAAAGGGGAGTTCTAATTAACTAGTTTCTCACAACGAATTTTTGTGACAGAATTAGATTTCGTTGTTGTCACGTTTAGTTAATTATTATTTTCTTTTGATCACAACCTGGTGTAGGTTTTAGATTAGCAATTGTATTCAATTTGGTTTCACTTTTACTAGACATGAAATATGCTTTAGTTGTTTAAACATGTTGGCAATTAGGGTTTGTTTTATGTTGTGTGATATATGAATGTGTTTGAAAGACATATATCGGTCAGTCAACTATCGGTCTAGAATCGTTAATCATCTGATGTGGTGTTAGGTTATATTTATATGTTGATAGTTGTGTAGTACACATCCTAGCACGTATTCTTATCTGGTCTCTGAATCATTAAGTCAACACGGCCGGATTCCTCAGTCTCACAATTGTCCGATATTTCATATATTAAACAATGCTATGTCTATGTAGTAGTTAGTAAAGTGAAGACATATTATACTATTGCTTCCTAATTCCAAACTTGAGTTTAGGGTTTGTGTTGCCATTTATTCAATCCGACTCTTGAGCACGTACTAGACATGAATCTACTCTTATTATTTTTACTAGTGAATAATTTGAGTGTGTTTAGGTGTTTAATGTATTGAGTCTTGTAAGACAAACTATTTGATCACACATCAATGCATCGCCCCATTCATTTGGTTTTTATATCATTGAGGAGCAAGTTGCTATTGATTGCAGAGTTTAGTTTGTTGATGATTACGTTGTGTACCTTATGTTATCTTATTCATTCGGTCTAGAATCGTTGAATCTAAGTTGCATGAATGATGTATTCCTTAATCATCTTTGTTCATATATGTTAAACGAGGTTATGTCTATGTAGCTTACTAGTATAGTTCACTAAGACGGGTTATACATTGTGGTATCAAATCTGAACCCGAATGTGATTGCTTGTTCTTTCTCGTCTTCTTGTGTGTCTTTTGTTTATTTTTCTTAGTTTAATTGCAAATTTAAGTTAAAATTAGTTTAGTTCAAACCAATCAGATCTTTGTGTTTTCTTTTCTTCTTAATCGAACAAAACTATATAATACTAACCACATGCTCCTCGTGGATACGATACCCTACTTACCCTAGCTATCTAGGTTAATGGGTTTTTGAATGACTTGACGACGGTCATCAGCTACTGCTCTTGCCAACATTGGTGAATCGTTCAAAGACAAAGATCTCACCATGCTTGTGATCTCTGGTCTCCGAGAAGAGTACAATGGTCTTAAGGTTAATCTTCTTGCTCGTTCTCCACCAATCACTTTTAATGAACTATATGGAATTCTTAGTGATCATGACTTTATGATTCATCAACAGGCCACACCCACTCCTCAAGCTTTTGCAGTGGCTGTCGGAAATCCGGCACAACCGTCGGCTGCCCTCTCTCAGTAACTACAGCAGCTTCAACAGTTGGCTGCTCAATTCGGGTACTAACTAAACCCAATCAGAGCCCCACCGCAGCAGCCCCAGGTTAATTATTCAGCCCGCTCCTCTGGTAATCAAAACAATAATCGCCGGAACAATAACCGTGGCAGTTTCCGAGGATCGGGTCCTCAAGCCCGCTCCCGCGATGATCAGCGCTCTTCAGCAGGTCGCACACCATCTTTCTCATGGGCCTTGACGCAGAACACCGTGCATGGCCATTGCAAACGATGCGGGATCGCGCACATTCCAGCCGAATGCCCAACTCAGCATGCATCCTCGTCCAACCGAGATACTCATCGGGCCAACTTTGCACATGTCCCTGACTCGAGCTCTGCTGCCGGATCAATGACATGGTTTCCCGACACTGGGTCCAATAGTCATGTCACCCCAGATCAAGCAAGCTTGGATAACTCAGACGCATACTATGGTAATCAGTCTCTTCATGTTGGTGACGGTAACCCTCTCCCCATTTTTCATATTGGTTCATCTAATCTTTACTCTCCAAACAAAACTTTCAAACTCTCAAATATCCTTCATGTTCCCGAAATTAAAAAGAATCTTTTATCTGTTCAGCAATTTTGCATTGTGTAGGTCCTAAATCAAACCG
>JBCNJP010013985.1:0-11585 GCA_039602395.1 Deinandra increscens subsp. villosa
TGATCATATTGTTTATTAGAATACTTTATATAAGATTGATGTCTCAATTTGCTATCAGTTCTTAAGATTGATGTTTACAATTTTTTTTATTTGTGTTTGTTTAAGAATCAACCCCAAATTTTGCGCCTGACTTTGTGTTTGTTTGTTTTTTATGTTTTCTGTTTATGTTACACTCATGATTTGTGCTTCATGCTTCATGCTTAATGCCTCTGCTTAATGCTTAATGATTAGCCATGGTCTTTTATACTCTTTGAATACACATCTAACTGTTTCCAAACAAAGGGTTCTGAAATGGGTTGATTATCATAGATTTTGTTATTCGTATGACATTGATGTCTTCTTATCTTATGATAACATACTTTTATGAATATATATTTGAAGCATATGGAGGCGGAGGTTTCTACATGCACCATGCCTTACAAGAAAGTCACATGAACAGATATGCAACTTACTGCACATTGTACATGTTTGTTTAGCCTTCTTTAGTCCTTTTCCATCTGATTAATGTTTATTTTCCATCTAAGTTTAGTTTTCTCTTTCCACCACAAAAGTATTTGTTGACGTCTAATCAGTGATTGTTTTTGTTATGTTGCGATTGCAGTTTTTGTTACGTTTATCATATGCTTCTAATCTCCCAGAATCTAAATCTCGGGTATGACTCTTTCTTCGATTCAAGGAGTTACAACCACACTTATGTTTATGCTGCTTGATGTCTAATTAATGTCTATTGTACACGTGTAGAAAATCTCCTCAGTAATGGCAATGAAAATTAAATACATTTCTTCCATTTTGTATAGCTAGAAAGTAAACTACATATTTGCAATGTTGTATGATCCTAATAGTCTTTGACACATGCAGATCAGTATTATATATATACGCACACACACACACATTGAAGCACCAAGAAAGTAGGAGGTTCTTAATAACATTGAATTGAGTCATTTGCTTCTAGGTTGCAGCCGTGGGCACCTGTGCTAATTTGATTTCCCTGTAAGATTTCTGTACTTACAAAAGGATTAACTATCTATGCAATCACAATGCAGGTCTTGCAAAAAGTTTAGCCTTATATCATCGGTGCTTCCTAATCCAAGTAACAAACCTTCTTTATGTCGCTGACACCTGTGGTTTGCATCAAATTGAATCGGTGTTTGTATACGTAGAATGATGCAGCCAGAGCAAATGATTTTTATTTAAGAAATATAAATATAAATGTCCAATAAAACACTTTATTTTGGTCTATTAGTTCTGTGTTATTTTGGTTGATAACCATCCATCATCTTCTGTTTGTAATGGTGGCTATTAATTGGTGATATAAAATGTATTTTCTCATGTCAGTTTACCATTATTTGCTCTTTAATTTTTTAATTGGTTTGAAGTTAGTATGATTTGCTATGTCATTTGTCTTAACTAACTAAAATTTTACTTTTTATTTCATATTTTACTTGGAAAGGGATTACTTTGATTTCGTCCATATGATTTTGATCTCTAAGTGCTATATTATTTAATATTTTCATATGAATTGAATAACATTATTTCAGAGAGGTTGCTAACCATTATTTCGTTCTGTTAATGACAGATAGACAATGACAAAGCAAACAGGAATACCTCAAAGGTCAACATGTATCTCTGTAAAGTAAGGTTTGTTGTGCAAATAAATGGCACTTTTAACTCATTACTAATAAATGGGTCAATTCCTTATTGTTTTCTCTATGGGGTAAACAACTCACCACAGTGTATCCTTTAAAAAATAAAACATCCTTAAAGGCAAGTGTTTTCGAATTCCTTTTTTGTAGTATACACGCTCTGCCTGGAACTTCAAATTTATAATGAATTATGCCAGACTAGATACTTAAGTCTAAATTGGGTTTTTGGTTATAGCAGCTATCATCTCAAAGTTTAAGTGTTGGTTTAAGTTTGAATATTTTTTTCTTTCAAAGGCCAGTATTTTCTGTGCAAGATCAATTGAAGCCACAATTTAAACTTTGTAAACTTTTTGAGCTTTATTCTTACTCAAAGTTTTACGAACATCTTTTGAACTTTATCGTTGCACAATTTAGGCGGTCTATGAAGTCGTATTGATTAAAGATACATTTTTAGAAAGTTTTGATATGTTTGACATGTTTTCTTCTAAATAATATGTTGAAATTGCTCTAATAAAATATTGTTCATTACAGGTTGCTTCATGTTTCTTTAGAGGTCAGAATAAAACAAATATGAAAGCAACTAGAGAATAGGAATATTTTTAACAATTGACAATTTTCAAAGTGAGCAACGGTTTTAGTAGGAATTCTCTAATACTGCTATAACTGCAGATGAAAAACTGATCAACGGGCACTACTACAAAAATGGCCTTTCTTGACGCTTTTTGCGCGTCAAGAAAGGGCCCAGATGACGCGCAAAAAAGCGTCAAGGAACGCAGGGTCAAGAAGCCTCTTGACGCGCAAAATGTCGCGTCATCCCATTTATGACGCGCAAACGATGACGCGCAAAAAAGCGTCATAAATTTGTGTCATAAAATAAGCGTCAAGGAAGCCCCAGTCATAAATCTTCTTATGACACGCTTTTTTGCGCGTCATGGTTTTTAAAAAAAAGTAAAAAAAATATTTGTTTGTAAAATCACTAATTTCCCCATTAATAACAATTAACCTCATAATACAAAATAAAATACACTTGTAGTAAAATTATACATTTCATATATAGAGCAAACATTACAAAGTTAACATTAATTTACAATTGGATCCGGTAGGCGAATAACCTATAATAACAAATCTAACACTATCATTTTCCTTAGCATTCTTACAACATATATGTCCCTTCCACAAGCATTCTTAGCATCAGCCCTTCCAACTTTAACTTCTCATACCCAAAATCTGTTAAGCACAATGAAATTTAACAAAAAGCACCAACCTAAATAGTCATTTACCAAATGGACATTCACAAGTAACAGGGTAAAAAAGCTTCACAGAACTCACAATCCTTGACCCAATTGTGGCAACGGACATTCGCAGCCTTTTCCACGTGTAACTGGGTACAAAAGTTTCATAGAACTCACCATCCTTGACCAAATGGTGGCAATGGAAATTCGCAGCCTTTTCCATGTAAAACGGCACTTGAAAACCTATAATAAAACATGTAGACTGTCATAACCACTTTAACATCCCAGAAATTTTGCAGCAGGTGTTGTATTTCTGTAATGGGTCTGAACATCAAAACATGAAACGTGTTGGAGGCCATTCAAAGTGTATTCTTTTATTAATAAATCATTTTATTCAAAACACTCAATCACTGTTGAGATAATATGATTCCTGTAATCATATTAGAGACTTTAATCGCAATATAAAATAACTTGTTACTTGCTGGAAAATGTTTTTGGCTCCACCCAACCCCAAACTATACATGTTTTGATCTTTTAACCACCCACCCATTTGGTTAAATCTAGTTAGCACACATCCATTAAGAATGGAAGCAGGAAAACGGTTAATATTTGGTACAGAAAAGATAATAGAAAATTACCTGGAAAGCTTCACGTTTAGTAGTAGCAGCTCCATTCGGTAACAATATTGAATCACCCTATCAACCTAATTAATTTCAGTAGCAACCTCACGTTTAGTAGCAGCGGCTCCATCCGGTAAAGCTTCACGTTTAGTAGTAGCAGCTCCATTCTACACGAAAATAGACAAACACATAAAGCTGGTACTTAGATATTATAAAATGAACACCAAATTAAGGAACCATATACTACTATACAACAATAAGATACAAATATGATACAAATTGATCAACTTCTAATACGTATACAAGCAGAGTTGACCAAAATTCTCAACCAGCAGCAGCAACAGCCCCTTGAGATTCAGCATCATCAGAAGAGGTTACATACATGCATGTTCAGTGTAATTTAATGTAAAAAATCTCACCCAGCAGAAGCAGCCCCTTAAGCCATCTGTCAAGGTTAATAGTTTTTTAATCAAGTTTTTCAATACATTTCATGTCAAAATTTATTCAAATGTGTACCATTATACTAACAAATAGCCTATGAAAAATATACCAAGGTAGGCACCAACAGAATGACCATACATACTGTTGTTAGTTGCTGATAACCTCACTACACAAGCGAAAATAGAAAAACAAGAAACCTAACTTGCTCAGTTTGCATATATGTAATTACAATGCTATGTAAAGAGACATACAAGTAATAGCTAAAAAGACAAATAAATGATCAAGATGCAATTGTTCTTTGTCCCAGAACTCAACTTACCGAAAGATAAATTCCTTATCTACAAAGAAACGGGTCAACAACTAAAAAAGAAACAGCCACATGGGTCGAACGGGTTAAATGAGTCAAATAAATCATTTAGCTAAAAACAAGTGGGTCAAATAGATTATGAAAGTCAAATGGGTCGAACAGGGCCAATGGCTTATACTTGGTATACTTTTGCCATAAATGGCTTATACCTGATATATTTTATTTAAAATATTTAATAGACAATTAATGTACAATAATAATCTCATCTTTGTATAAAAACAATTTTGGAGGATGTGTGCTCTAAAAAAAGACTTTGGGCAGCCTTTAACTAGTATGACTCGTATCACATACTTGACCAGTTACCAGTTTTAATTGAGTTTTTCTATTTGAGTTGTTAGAAAGAAAAATAAAAAGAAAAAAAAGTACAACTCAAATCAACCATTCATAAGTATTGGGTTGAAACTTCCACGTGTGACTAAAATCATGAAAGAACAAATGAAATTGGAGTAGATGAGCAGAAATAACCTTGGGAACACAGTTCAACAAAGGAGCTCTCCTTTGCACCAAGCTCTTCAACAAAAATGTGTTTAGCATAAGCTCCAGCAACTGCGTGAAGCGCATCATAATTAATAAATCACAGTATAATTAACATTAACCATATAATCTGTTTGTATAATCAGTTTCATAGTAACAGTACATGAATTTTTATAATAGCAACAGCAGCCTAAATTTTTATAATCTGTTTGCAGCCTAAATTTTTATAATAGCAACAGCAGCCTAAATTTTTATAAACAGCAACAGAAATAAGCAACAGCAGCCAGGCTAGCAACAGCAGCCAGGCCAACAGTTTCATAAGCAACAGCAGCCAGGCCAACAGTTTCATAAGCAATAGTTTCATAGTAACAACAACAAGATTTACGAACAACAACAAATTAAAACACTAAATTCTTAATATTTATATAATAAAAACAGCCACAACAGCCAGGCCAGCAGAAATCAACATTATAAACAGAATCAGAAATCAGAATTGAGGCTTTAAGAACAACATGATTTATCCATGACCTTAGCAAATCAATAACTACACAATGACAATAAACAAATATGTATCAACTATAGCTAAGGCTACAAAACAGCCCCAATACAAATCATATACTTTAGCAAATCATATGCTAAAACATATTTATAAGTTAAAGCATAAACATATATGTATCAGCTATCGAAAACCTTGCTGAAAACAGCCCCAAAACAGCCCAAAAAACAGACCTAAAATAAATCATTTACTTTAGCAAATCATATACTAAAACATATTTATAGGTTAAAGCATAAACATATATGTATCAACTAAAAACAGTCGCAAAAAACAGCCCAAAAACAGCTGAAAACAACCCCAAACCTTGCTAAAAACAGTCCCAAAACAGGTTCAAACAAAAGGCAATCAGATTCATATATCATAAGTAACTAGAACCATCATCAAGTTAATAACAGCAACTTAATAACAGTTAATAACAGCAGGTAGCAACAGTAAGTAAACTTGTGTGTACACTTGGTGACCATACAACATAAAGCACCAACCTCAAATTATCCTATGAATCCACAACAGCTTAAGCAATTTCAATGGGGTACTCCTTCCTGCAAAAAAAATTAAAATATTACTTTAACAATAAGAACAATAAACCTATTGAATTCAAACAGAGATCAAACTGTTTTTTAATTAATAACAATAAACCTATTGAAAATTTTCAGCCATGATCAACTAAAATCAGTGGCAAAATCATGAACAGAAGCAATATATATAAAACTGTACCACAACAGATTGGAATTTGGAACAACAGGTTTAGAAAAAGAACAATCTAATTGAATAAACCAAATAAAATGTGTGCAAATCTGAATAAAGGAACCAAGTACCATCCACTTCTAGATAGCTACAAAAGGAAGATATATTCTCAATCACTTTAAGGATAATAAGAATAGCATCACTTAAACTAGAGCAATAAAACATAACATGTTTGAAAAATTATTTAGAACAACATAGGTTATTAAATAAGTACTTAACAGGAAAAAGTATAGAAAAGTGCTATACACATATGAGAAAGCAAGGAACAAAATGGCAATCTAATTTAACCAACCTATAATCAAACAATTAAACCAAAGAATGGTCTTAAAAGAATTACACTAAAAAATTTAACATGTAGAGAAAAATCAAACCAGAGAACATATTATAAGAAATCTTGATGTTTTGAACAAATCCGAATGTCTTCATTAGCATTGTTACACTTAATTTTGTTAGCAATTGACGTTTTACCCATCCCATTCTCAAACCAGGCATTCCGATTTAGCTGGTCATTCGATTCGTTAATGACCATATTCACATCTCCCTCATAGTAATTAGCATTCAGATTGTGCAGAGGAGATGGAACAAAGATATTTGGCTCAACCAAATTAAGGGTTACCTCATCACATAAAATATTGGGGGTTTTTATAAACACTAATTCCTTACAGATTCGTAGAGAGCATACCAAATCGAGCACAGCAAAACAGAAGAAATTAAACAAAGTAACTAAAAAGCTTTTAATTGTTCCTTGATCTGAAACTTATAAGACAAAGTAACTAAAAAGCCTACCAAATCGAGCACAGCAAATCGAGTTAAACAGAAGAAATAAAACACGAAATTAAACCCTACCAAAGCGAGCACAGAAAATCGAGCACAGCAAGAGCACGGATGTCGGCGGTCGGCGGTCGACGTACGGTCGACGGACCAGTTTAGGGCAAAATTATCAAGAGCACCGATATCGCCGTTTTTCTTTGTGAGCGGGACGAGAGAGAAAGATTTTGGGGAAAATGTTGGAAAAAACCCTAAGTGTAGGAGGCGGGTAGCAGAAATACAAGTAATTTCATTTTGGCGGGAAAATTAAAAAACGACAGAATTTTTTTTAGGCTTGACGCGCGCAAAGATTATGTCCTCCGTGTTTTCATTTTTTTTTCAAATGACACAATTTTTATGACGCGCAAAAATGCGCGTCATCTACCCATAGAATTTTGTTAAATTTTATTAAATACGACAGTTTTTTTATGACGCTTGTTTTTGCGCGTCATAAATTTCTGAGTGTCATTGTTCGCGCGTCAAGGAAGGGGTTATTTCTAGTAGTGTCAAAGCCCCAACCAACTCCACTAGATACCTTTGATAGGCATGCGACAACTGCCAGGCATTTTATAATATTTTTCTAACATAAGATTAACTGTCATTTATACGTCTAGGTTGACTACCTTTAATCGGTCACTATATTTTATGTCAAACACGTAGGCATCAACTACTTTTGTTACACCAAGAAAATTCGTAATTTTTCTCAGTTAGGGAGGATAGAGTGGGGCGACATTCTAGCCGCGGCGCCGAAATCGTCGGCGGCAACACCGCCGCCACCCTAGCGGCATCGGCGAAAACTTTGCAACGGATCTACATGTTGCCGAACGGCAATCTCATTTCCCCATAATTATCTAGCCGTTGAACGGCTATGTTTAATAAAAGAATAATTAATTTACACTATATATATACATCACTACTCCTCCTTCTCTCACATTTCTCTCATTTATCCTCCCACATATTATTTCAAAATGGATCGGTTTCCATTCAACGTACCCAACCTCCCAACCAGTTCTGAAGATTCATCGGACTCTAACGAGGAAGATACTAATTTCCTCGAATTAGTTGTAGCGGCCCACGAGCAACAAATACATCGCCCGCCACAACAAAGACAATATGTTCACCGACAGCGTATCGAAGCTAGAGACCGACTTATGAGACACTACTTCAATGAGGATTCGGTCTACAATGAGGCAGTGTTTAACGATAGGTTTCGGATGTCCAAACGATTATTTTTGAAGATAGTTGCCGACGTCCAAGCGCACAACAATTACTTCGCCGAGGGGATGGACGCCCGAGGAAAGGAAAGCTTCACGGCTATACACAAATGCACATCCGCCATTCGTCAACTAGCATCAGGTAACGTTCCAGATGAATACGATGAATACCTAGCTATGGCCGAGAGAACCTCACGTGAAACACTTGATCATTTTGTTACATCTGTTTATCTATTATATAAAGATGAGTTTTTACGTGCCCCAACTAGCCACGATATTGCACTTTTATATCAGGCACATGGATCGTATCATGGTTTGCTCGGTATGTTAGGCAGTATTGACTGTACGCATTGGGACTGGAGAAATTGCCCAAAAAAATATCAAGGGCAGTTTCATCGGGGTGACCACAAGTACCCAACCATCATGCTTGAAGCCATAGCATCACATGATCGTTGGTGTTGGCACGCGCACTTTGGTGTTGCAGGTTCAAACAATGATATCAATGTTTTGAACCAATCCCCATTGTTTACTAATGAGATGCACGGGGTTGCACCAAGGTGTCCATTTGTTGTTAACGGTCATCAATACAAGAGGGGATACTACCTTGCAGACGGTATCTACCCATCTTGGTCCACCTTTTTGAAGGCATATCATCATCCGGTTGATCTAATTGACAAAAGATTCAACAAGCTTCAAAAGGCGGCAAGACAGGACGTCGAACGTTTTTTTGGTACCTTGAAAGGTAAGTGGAGGATACTCGCACGGGGTGCCCGAACAATGACACGAGAAAAGGTTGGAAGAATCATGTATGCGGTAATTATTTTAAACAACATGATTCTAAAGGATGAAGGGAAAGCGATATCACCAGTGCATATCAGAGACCCTCCCGTTAATGTGAACATTGATCCGAATATCATTTTGGGGTTACAAAATCCGGAGACACACTTCCAACTTCGACATGATATCAAGATGCACATTGAGGAGAACGTCGAGGTTGTTTTAACGGAGGCGGAACTTGCGGAGTAGTCTTTTTTTTTAATAATGTAGTCTTTTTTTAATTAATGTAATTTTTTTTTAAATAAATGTAGTCTTTTTTTATAAATAAATATAGTGTTTTTATAAAATTAATATAGTGTTTTAAAATTAATTACAAAATAAAAATAAATCAAAACATTAAAATATATTAACCTACAATTCTTCATAATCCTCACCACTACCTCCCAAAATCTTTCAAAATCCTTCAAAATTCTACTTCTTTCTCTCTCCTGCGTGGCACACTCCTATTGGTTAACACCAATCTTCATAATCTTCAAAATTCTACCACTCCCCCTCCCTTAGTAACTTAATGACCAGTTTTAACAAATAATGTGACCTGGTAGGCTGGTAGCACAAGAGGGCTTAGATGTATTACATATTTTACTAAAAAATAGGTACCAGAATAAGAAACTTCCAAGTAAGCACCATACTATAGGTGTTTTCGCAGATTTGTTTTAAGACCACGTGTCCTTCGGTTTCCCTTCGTGACATGGCATCTGCCTTTACGCCCTGTTCCCGAGTTTATTTGAGAAGAGAAAAGAGAAGAAAGGGAAGGGGAGGGTGGAAAGGAAAAGAAAGGAAAGGGAGAGATGTCTTTCCTTTTCTTTCTCTCCACTTTCTCTCCAAATTGGAAGGAAAGAAATTTATAAAATTTTAGCCTAAGTTTCTCTTCATTTCCTTTCCTTTCCTCCCTTAAGTGAAACTCGGGAACACCATGTATTTTAACTCCCTTTCTTTTCCTCCCTTAAATGAAACTCAGGAACACAAGTGTGTTTCTATTTCCTTCCAATTCATTTCTTTTCTTTTGTTAAGTAAACTCGGGAACAGGGTGTTAGAGAGGCTGCATGGGGTGTTCCGGCCTTAGCTTCACCCTTGGTGACTGGCGGTGCATTTGAGATCTATTTATTTATTTATTTTCTTTCCTCTCACGTATATAAACAATTAATAGGTAAATAAGGGTGTTTATGGGAAGGGTTGTACATGTTCGGATAAAAAACTATTTGTATATAAGATTGATAAAAAGCTGATATGACATGGTGATTGTGATTGTTTGTGAAAATGATGAACATTAGCATTATGGTAGTCTAATCACCAGAATTGAAGTTGGTTTTAAGATATTTAAGGAGTACAACTTCAGATTACCTTGGAATTAAAACTATACACATTGAACATTTTTTTTAACGGCAAAAAAAAAATACACAATGAACAATATAGAAGCTGAAATGTTTGAAAGGATGTTTTCACATGAAAATGTCAAAGAGAACATTCATAAATAACCAAATCATGTCGGTATTTAAACCCAGTGAGCTCTCTACAATGTATCGTATATATGCTTCTCGAAAGAATCCAAAACACTGACAAACATGACATATGTCATCAACCGAAAATGAAAATAGAGAAACCATAACGCATTAGTCGCTAAATTATTAAGCGAGAACATATATATGAAAACCAAAAACGTGTGCAAAATAGATTGCCAAAAAGGTAAAAAAACTATTAGAAATATATGCTGGCTGACTTAAGTGTTGTCACAATGGCGACAAAGTACAACATAAGGATAATGTTGGGCAACTAATCCTCATCGATCGTCATATCTATTATCTCTTTATGATGTAGTGTTTATGGTGTTAACAATGGTTGGGCGTACACGACTATTTGCAAAAAAGTACGATATGATATGATGGAGATATTGTAGTCAATGACTTGTGGGCTTTAGATCATGAACGGTTGATGATATAATCCTACTTTGTCTTTAATAGGATCAGTTTTGTTATTTAAACTGGAGTTGCGGCGCAGCTTGTTGCCTGATTATCTGTCACTTTATTGTAAATATTTTGGGAGTATTAATATATCTTCCTTGTTACTGATATTTTTTTTACTACAAGATGATGTAGTTTTCAAGTCACTAAAAGCATAAGAAGATTGGCGTCAACCTCTAAAAACGAGCAATAAACTGGACATATACCGTACACACCCTTCTTTACCGGGTGTCATAAAATAAAAACCCTACAACTACGACACGTAACCAATTGTAGTATCATCTTTTTATAATTATAAAAAATGAGGCTAAGGCTAATGCAACTCTACTAAAATGATGCACTAGGCCTTGAAAAATGAAAAGATTGCATTGGGCCTAATGCAACCATTTATCAATAGGGTTGCCTTATGTAAACTTACATTAGACCTAATGTAACATTTTTATTAGATAATACAACATTATTTTAAAGAGTTGCATAAACTATTTAAATGCAATATTTTTACGATGCAACATTTTTTTAACTATTCGACTAAAAAGAAAAGGCTGTTACTTTTGAAGATCGATTTTGGTAAAGCGTATGATTCGGTTTCTTGGTCTTATTTGGATACTATGATACTTTTTATGGGTTTGGGTACCAAGTGGCGTGCTTTGATTAGTGTTTGTCTTACTTCTACCAAAGTGTCGGTTTTGGTT
>JBCNJP010013986.1:0-11584 GCA_039602395.1 Deinandra increscens subsp. villosa
GCCACTCTTTTTTAAGTGTGACAAATAAGTGCCACATGTTTTTGTAAAACAGTGGCTAAAGCCACTGTAACTGATTGTTGTTGTCACATAAACAACAAAATACGTGGCTAAAAGGGTCCAAAGGCTATATATTTGGCCACGGGTACAAAATATGTGTGGCTAAAACGAGAATTTCTTACCTTTGGCCACGCTTTTTTCAAAACAGTGGCTATGCGTTATCAAAAAAACCGTGACCAAAGCCACTTTTTGACGTAGTGTATTACAATACTAAAAGAAACTCCAACTTTTGATGTCACAAAACACCCTTTGCACCGAAGACGATCTGTGATTGAAAATAGCCTTGTTCCGCTCGATCCAAATGCACCAAACACCTGTCAAAAAGAGGACAGGTGATTACAACTTGAGAAGAAATTTCAATTTTCTGTAGAACACGTGAAAAGAAAAGTCAAGAAAGGAAATTGTCAGCCATTAAAAGGACAGGCAAGGAAATTTGTAGTGAATAGCGTGGCCTAAAGCAGTGAGGGCAACGTGGAAGCGGTTGGTTTACTATATAAAGCACGTGACCACCATATCCACTTGTTATTACCACTTTTGGCACACATGTATTACCAATATGAGTCAAACTCCTATAAATATTGAAAGAACCATACATAACAACTCATTTACATTTCCACCTAGCTAAACTAAATGGCCAATAAAAAATATATTGCCATGTCATCGTCTCCGGCAGCCGTGGTGATGGTTCCGCTTCCATTACAAGGTCATCTGAACCAGCTCCTCCACCTCTCCCGCCTCATCTCCAACCATAACATCCCCGTCCACTTTGTCAGCACCACCACCCACTGCCGTCAAGCCAAACTCCGCGTACAAGGGTGGAACCCACTCGCGGTTTCCATCATCCATTTCCATGAACTTCAAACACCTAATTTTGTGTCCCCTCCACCAAACCCTAATTCCATCACAAAATTCCCTTCCCATCTCCAACCTTTGTGTGAAGCCACCACCCAACTCCGCCATCCGATGGCATCCCTCCTCCGTAAACTCTCCACCACCACCCGCCGCCTTGTTATCATCTATGACTCCCTCATGGGCTCCGTCATCCAAGACTTTGTAACCATTCCCAACTCTGAGTCCTACACTTTTCATAGCGTCTCGGCTTTTACCATATCTTTGTTTACAATTCCTAAACAGTTTCAAAACATAACTGATCCAGAAGTGTTAACCAATGACCACTTGTCGTTCGAGGATTGTTTCACACCCGAGTTCAAGAAGTTCACCACTATGCAACATGATTTCGCAATGCTGAACTCCGGTCGCATCTACAACTCATGTGGAATCATGGAGAAGCTGACGTTAAACCTACTCGAAAAAGAAGAGAATAATCGAAACAAAAACTTGTGGGCTCTTGGTCCTTTTAATCCCTTAGACATCAAAAGGACAACAAAGAGAGATAAAGGTAAACATGGATATATGGAATCAAAACTTTTAAGTCTTGGTTGATAAAAGATCAATTAATAAGTTGTCTATGGGTTATAAAGAAGTATAGCAAATGATTTTCTTTTAAAAAAGTTAGGCATATTTTATTTGTAAAAAGTTAGAAAATTTTAATTATTTTTTTGAATGGTTCATATCACATGGTTTGGATGAAATGAACCTCTTTGTTCTTAGAGAATTGATTAATTTGTGTTTTTGTTGTAGGCTATAACTGTCTCAAGTGGCTTGATACACAAGAACCAAACACTGTAATCTTCGTTTCTTTCGGGACAACGACCTCGTTCACGAAAGAACAAATATCAGAGATCGCAATCGGGTTGGAAAAGAGCGAGCAAAAGTTCATTTGGGCCCTAAGAGATGCGGATAAAGGTGATGCTTTTATTGATAATATGGAACTTGAGTTGCCAAAAGGATATGAAGATCGAATCAAAGGGAGAGGGTTGGTGGTTCGAGAATGGGCACCCCAGCTAGAAATCTTGGCGCATGAGGCTACAGGCGGTTTCATGAGTCACTGTGGATGGAACTCGTGTATGGAGAGTATATCGATGGGTGTGCCGATTATTGCTTGGCCTATGCATTCTGATCAGCCAACTAACGCGGTGCTTGTTACCAATATTTTGAAAGTTGGATTAAGGGTTAGAGATTGGAAGTGGAGAGATGAGATAGTGGTTGCTGAGGATGTTGAAAAGGCGGTGAGGACAATGATGTCAACAAAGGAAGGGGCGGAGATACGGAGGAGGGCGGTGGAAATGGGCGATAGTGTAAAAAATTCGATGGGAGAAGAGGGCGTCTCTTGGTTACAGTTAGAGTCGTTTATTGCACACATCACTAGATGATTAATGTCACACAAATATACATGATCTTGTGGGAAAATAAGTATTTTTTTAAAGAAATTATTTGAAGAAATTGTAAGTTATGCTTACACCCCGGATTTAAATGTATAACATTTTATTACATAAAAATGTTATTTATTCTATAATAATCCTCTTCATGTGACGCCTTCATGTGTTGTTACATATGCAGATCAATTCAGTGATCGATTTTCATTCATCTCCGGTGAAGCTTTGTTAGAGATCCGATGACCTAACCCGATCAATTTTGATTTCTACACTTCTTCACACCCATTCATGGCTTCACGGGGAGGCTAAACATATCCCTATCACACACATGGTTGATGTTCCAACATTATATGGTGACCACATGGGTTGTTTAATACCCCCACTACAAACACTTGTAAAAGCCTCGTACAAAGGATTTGCTAAGATTGTTAAAATTATAAATTTATGTCGGTATAGTATGTTCCAAACAACAACTTTAAATTATCGGAGTGTGTCCATAGGGCAGGTTGTGTGGCAGTACATGTCAATGCGTGGAACCGTTTCAATCAGAACTTAATTATATTATTTTTAATTACAAGTTTTTTTTTTTAAACGGCAAATTTTATTAAATCACATCCCACTAGTAAGAAGCTAAAAGGGCGGGCCACCAAGCACCAAACAAATTACATGAGACAAAAATTGCCTTAATCTATAGCTTTGCTACATCTATTGTCAAACCACAACCTACACCAAGTTTTAACATCATTGATAACTTTACTCACGGACGGCTCACGACCCGAAAATTACCTCATTCATTTCCTTCCAAATGAACCAACAAGTTGCGAGAATGATGCCACAAACCACTTCGTTCTTCCTCTTATCCACATGGTCCCCCCTGCACACATAGAGGAGATCCGCCACAGAGAGAGCAAAAAACTGAGGGATGTTGCACCACCCAGCCACCCAATTCCACACAACAAGCGAGAAGCCACAGCCCGTAAAAAGATGGAGCGCAGATTCAAAACCCTCATCACATAACCTGCACATCTCCGGCGCACCATAAATATTCCTCTTGCGAAGAGCATCCGTAGCAGCAATACGGTCCCTTTGAGCCCTCCACAAATACATTCACCTTGCACGGCACTAGTTTACTCCAATTAAATACCCAAGAAGGAACACTGTCGCCATCATTGGAAAGTAACATCCTCAATTCTTTTGTTGAAACTGGTGGCCCAGTAACTCCATTCCAAACCCAGCGCTCATCTCCCCCTAACCGAATGAATACCAACGACAACCCTCCTCCATAAACGGCCCTCCTTCGTCTTAAATCTCCACACCCATTTGCAAAGAGATGTTGCATTGATGTCTGCCAACCTCGATATACCAAGCCCCCCTTTTCTTTTAGGCAGACAAACCTCATCCCGCTTAACCCAGTGGACACATCTCTTGCCATCCGCCCCATCCCAATGGAACCTAAATCTAATTCTTTCAAGCGTCTCCAAAACCTTCTTTGGCGCTTTAGATAGGTTAAAAAATTCAACAAAAGGCAATCGAGGATACTCTTTAATAAAACCAATCTACCACCAAGGGAAATATGCTTAGCTTTCCATCAAGAAAGCCTTTTCCGAAAGATATCCACCACACTTTCCCACGAACTTCTTCTGCACATCTTTGCCCCCACCAACAAGCCAAGATAGCAAAAAGGGAACAAACCATCTTTACACCTCATCCGGGTTGCATACTCCTGAACCTCTTCTTACTCGACATTCACACCATAAAGAGCACACTTGGAATAATTAACTTTCAGTCCTGACACGAGATAAAAACATCGAAAAATACGAATAAGATTAGCAACATTAGCCTCACTCCATCTACCCATGACCATGACATCATCGGCATAAAAAAGATGAGTCAACCCCCCCCCTCCCCCCCATTCGACACATGGATCCCCTTAAAAACACCCATCGCCGAAGCCCTAACCAACATCCAATTCAACGCCTCCATCAGCACAACAAAAAGATAAGGAGATAACAGGTCTCCTTGTCTCACCCCTCAAAAGCATTGGAATTTTTTCGTTGGCGAGCCATTAATGATCACCGACGCCCAAGCCGAAGAAAGAATATCCCGAACCCACAAACGCCATCGATCCGGAAAGTTCATTTGACCCAGAATCGAATGAATGAACTCCCACGCAATGGAATCATAAGCCTTTCTAAAATCCACTTTAAAAAACAAACCCGGCACCTTAGAATGTTTGAGCCAAGACACCAACTCATTAATAATCAGAGGCTCGTCCTCAATATATCTTCCGGCCACGAACCCCATCTGCGTCTTCGAGATAACCGACTCTAACACCCATTTCATACGTCTCGCCAAAACCTTGGAAATGACTTTAGAGATGCACCCAAGCAAACTAATAGGTCTATATTCATCGAGTCTTTGGGCGTCGACGACTTTAGGGATCACGTGAATAAACGATGAACCACAACCTTTGGAAATCTGTCCAGAATAAAAGAACTCGTCCAACACCCTGTAGAAATCATCCTCCAACTCAACCCAAAAAAACTTAAAAAAATCAAAACCCGTCCGGCCCAAGAGACTTATCCCCCTCACAATCCCACACCGCTTCCTTTATTTCAGATTTAGAAAATGGCTTAACCAACTCCACCCCTTGAGAATCCGAAATTTGGTTAATCCCGACACAACAAAGAACCGGCCGAGATCCCGAAGCCTTATCAAAAGCCCTCTTAAAAAAACTCCAAGCCAAACCTTTAGTCTCCCCTGGATCCTCAATCCACACATCACCATTTAGGAATCCGTTAATTTTGTTGTTGGCCCGGTGGAATTAATGACCCCGTGAAAAAACGCCGAATTCTCGTCCCCGTCTCCATTTAACACGCGCCATTTGTTTCTAATAGGAATGAATTGGTTGCCTATTCTCATTAAACACCATAACATATATAGTTACACATATCCTATACAACTTACACTTACACCCCTATACTATGAGCCATGTACAGTGTGCAGAACAAGCTATCTATAATATATGCTAATATACCCCCTCAGTCTAAGGAGGAGGAGGCCGGATGCTTAGACTGTCTCGGAAATCATCAAAGAGAACCCGAGGTAGACCCTTGGTGAAAATATCGGCAAATTGATGACGAGATGGAACATGGAGTACACGAATCTGACCCTGTTGCACCTTTTCCCGGACAAAATGAAGATCTACCTCGATATGCTTCGTTCGCTGATGTTGTATAGGATTCTTAGACATGAAGATCGCACTAACATTATCACAGTAGACGATCGAGGTTCTTGAAGGATGGTGACCGAGCTCAAGTAAGAGATTCCGAAGCCAACATAACTCTGCTACCACATGAGCAACCCCCCGGTATTCCGCCTCGGCACTCGAACGAGAAATTGTAGTTTGCCGTTTGGACGACCATGATATTAGATTATCACCAAGAAATACACAGTAACCAGAGGTCGATCGCCTTGTATCCGGACAACCGGCCCAGTCCGCGTCCGTGTAGGAAACGAGAGTGGAGATCGATGTACCTGTCATATGAAGACCCATAGATAACGTACCTTTAATATATCGGAGAATTCTTTTCAAAGCATGAAGATGACCATCGCGCGGATCGTGCATGTGCATACAGACTTGCTGTACAGCATAAGAAATGTCTGGCCTCGTAAAAGTCAAGTATTGAAGGGCACCGGCGAGACTCCGATATAACGTGGGATCAGCCACCGGAGGACCGGCGGCAGCTCCTAATTTTCCAGCCGTGTCCACTGGGGTGTGTGTTGGGTTGCACGATTCCATCTTGGCACGTTTAAGAATATCCTCGGCATACTTTTGTTGAGAGAGGAAGAGTCCGCGAGCGTTTCGCGTAACCGCAATGCCCATAAAATAAGACAGAGACCCCAAATCCTTCATGGCAAACTCGCGTGATAAATGAGACATAATATGTTTCTTTAGGGCTGCAGAAGACGATGTGAGGATAATGTCATCAACATATAGTAAAATGTATGCAGTCTCAGTACCATGACGATAGATAAATAGCGAGTGATCAGAGAGACTGTGCCGGAACCCAATGGTGGTCACATAATCTGTGAAGCGCTGGTACCAGGCGCGTGGGGCCTGTTTGAGGCCGTACAGGGACTTCCGTAACCTGCAAACATAATTAGGGAATTGAGGATGACGAAAGCCCATCGGTTGATTCATGTATACCGTCTCTGACAGATTGCCTTGTAAAAACGCGTTCTTTACATCGAGTTGATTAATCTCCCAATTATGAGCAAGAGCGATGCTAAGAACCGTTCGGATCGTGGCCGGTTTAACAACCGGACTAAACGTCTCCTGACAGTCAATGCCCACCTGTTGCGACCTGCCATCACAAACTAAACGCGCTTTATAGCGCTCAAGAGACCCGTCACTTTTAAATTTATGTTTGAATAACCATAAACACCGAACAACATTAAGATTATCATTGCGAGGCACAAGTTCCCACGTCTTATTATCGATAAGAGCGGTAAATTCTTCGCGCATGGCATGGTACCAAATAGGATTAGAGAGGGCGTCGGTGGGTGATTTTGGTAGAGGTTCGAGAGTTGTGGTTAAAAGTGAGAAGGGTTGTTTTGGTTTTGTGATACCCGACATACTACGGGTGTGTATGGTACGAGTAGTGGTCTGCGGCATAGTTGGCGGAGGGTCCTGAGCGGCATGGGCAGAGGACGACGAGACGGAGCTGGTCCTCGTAGAAGACGCAGGAGAGCTGATCGTCGAAGTCTGATGGGAGGGTGATTCGAACTGGGCTGCAGAAAGGGGAGATTGGGCCGAGGGGGAAGAGGAAGGGGATTGGGCCGAGGGTGAGGAAGGGGGGATTGGGCCGAGGGTGAGGAAGGAGGGGAAGCTGGGCCTGGAGCGGATGGTGGGGCTGCGTTTTGGGGTATGGACCAAATTGAGGGGTGGGGTGTTGAGTCCAGAAACTCATAGGAAGGTTTGGGGGTGGTGATGTTGGAATATGGGTAGGTCGATTCATCAAAGATCACGTGACGAGATATGAGAAGCCTTCGGCTAGAGAGATCGAGGCATTTATACCCTCGGTGATCATGTGGATAACCGAGGAAAACGCATGGTGTGGAACGGTTTTGAAGTTTGTGTATTGTTGATGAAGGTATAAGAGGGTAGCACAAGCAACCGAAGTTACGAAGATGAGTGTAGGTGGGAATTTTGTGGTATAACAGAAAGGTTGGGGTATGATTCTTTTTGACTTTGCTTGGGAGAATGTTGATCAAGTAGGTGGCGAGTTGAAGCGCGTGATGCCAAAAATGCGGTGGGACAGATGAGTGAGTAAGGAGCGTACGAATGATGTTATTTATTGATCGAATTTTACGCTCGGATTTCCCATTTTGGGAGGAAGTATATGGACACGAAAAACGAAATTGTACGCCTTTTTGAGCAAAAAAATCATGGAATGCCCGATTATTATACTCAGTCCCGTGGTCACATTGCAAACACTTTATTTTCTTGGAGAATTGAGTTTCAATTAAAGTGTAAAATTGCTTAAAAACAGAGAAGACCGAGGATTTATTTGCCAATGGGTACGTCCACAAATAGTTCGTATAGTTATCTAGAAATAAAACATAGTATTTGTGGCCTCCCGAACTTGTGATCGGAGAGGTCCATAGGTCGCTGTGAACAATATCAAAGGGAGCACTAGTAACTGACAAAGATTCAGAAAAAGGCAATTTTATTAGCTTCCCAAACACGCATGAAGAACATAAAGAAGTACGAGAAAAATTGTTCACACAAATACTATTACGACTATTTAGTAAACGTAAGATAGAGTTTCCCGGATGGCCCAAACGGGAATGCCAAAGGTCTTCTGAGAGAGCAGCAAAGGTGGAGGGTTGGTTGGTTAATGCCAAGGAGGAGAGCGGATACAGGGGCCCTGAGCTGTTACATCGGTGGATAAGTCTCCGCGTGGGGTAGTCCTTCACAGAGAAACCAAATTTGTCAAATTCAATGGAAATGTTATTGTCAGTTGTTAATCGTCTAACGGAAATAAGATTCTTAATTAAGGATGGGGAGACAAGAATGTTTTTAAGATGTAGAGGGGGGTGGGGGGGGGGGTTAAGTGTAGTATTACCCATGCCGTGAATAGGTATTTGGTAACCATTGCCTACGACGATAAAATTCGACCCGTTATTATTGACATAAGAGGAGAACTTACCTGCGTTGTTGGCCATATGATTTGTTGCTCCGGTGTCAAGATACCAGTTATTGTCAACTGGGTTCAGGGTCATCGTAGGCGTCCCCTGTGGAAGCTGCGTTGGAGTATAATAATTGTCCGAGGCCGTGTAAGCTTGGGGTGGAGGCCCGAGAATCCCTGGTTGAGAAGAGGGCCTCGGTCCCGGATGAGGGTAGGGAGCAGGTGTCGTGGGGTAGGGGCAGGGTGGAGCGGTGGGCTGATGCCATCCCTGTGGTGGATACGGGTGTGGCTGCCAGGGAGAGGGAGCATAGAACGGCGGTGTAGGAGCAAAGCCACGACCACGGAAATTCCCGCGGCCCTTGTTTCTGGACCCGCGACCCCTGCCACGGTTGTAATCACGTCCATAATCAAAGTAACCGGCATTGGAAGGGCTGTTATATGACGAGTCCGAGGAACCTCGACCCCCTTCGGTTCGGGAAGACCTCCTGCTATGAGTGTTTGAATTAGATTGCTGCAATGAGGGAGGAGGTGCAGTGGAACTCGATGCAGCATGTAGTGCCGTAGTGGAGTGCTTGGCCTGATTCGCCTTGCGCGATTCTTCGAGGAGAAGTTTACTCCAGGCAGTGAAGAAATCCGGTAACGGTGTCGTTTGTTGAATAAGCATGGCAACACCGTCATAATTTTCAGTGAGCCCAGAGATAAGTTGAAGCACCATTCTATGTTCAGAGACCGGGGCATTAACGTTGGTTAACTGATCAGAAAGTTCCTTCAAGGCTTGACAGTAGGACGTAATATCAGGAAAAGAGTCCAACCTTGTGTTTACGAATTGTTGTTCGAGCTGAAGAGCACGAGAGTCGGCATTATCGTTGAAGATCGCCTTCAACGTTTTCCAAGCAGTAGCCGCGTTCGTGTCTGGCTTCATTAGATTTTCAATAAGATCAGTGGATATGGAGCCGTAGATCCACTGCAAGACGACCGCATCGATGCGAGTCCATAGTTCGGTATCGACCGGGGGCGCAGGTTTATCTTTGTCGGTGGAAACAGAAGGTGGGGGAGAGGTTCGTTCCAGATGTTCATAGCACTGGAAGGCTTTGCAGTGAAGTTTAAAAAGTTCCATCCATGTAACGAATTTTCCGTTCTTGAGTTCAAGAGGGACGGGGATGAAATTTTTGATGTTGGTAACTGTTAGAGCAGGGTGGATTGAGTTTGACATGGCGACGGAGGGTGGGAGATGAGTCGGGATGGACGGCAGGGGTAGGGTGGCCCGAAAAAATTGGGAAGAAAGGAAGAGATTGGTTGCAGAGGTAGGGTTTGGCGTGGAGAGGGGAGAAAGATTAGGAGGGGATCGACATAGGCTCTGATGCCATAATAGGAATGAATTGGCTGCCTATTCTCATTAAACACCATAACATATATAGTTACACATATCCTATACAACTTACACTTACACCCCTATACTATGAGCCATGTACAGTGTGCAGAACAAGCTATCTATAATATATGCTAATAGTTTCAAATCTAACTGCTCCAGCCTTTTAATCTCAGCCAACCGAGATTTCTTGGACACCCATGCCTCCATATCCGGAACCTCGTTTCTCCCCACCTCACTTCGTTGATCCATAAGATTACAAAAACAGTCAACTCACGGTATTTGGTTCTTGAATATCAAGCCATTTAAGACACATAGACCCTACATGAAGCATACAAATTAATCAATTCTCTAAGGGCGAAAGGTACATTCTGTAGGTCAAAAGGATCTATTTACTACTTATATGATCAAAACTAGTTTGCTTTCAATATGTATAAGTGGAATGTTTTTAAGAAAAATCATCCGTTGTACCACCTTTAGAATCTATTGAAAATTGAATCTTGATAAACTATCAAGCTTTGGTTCTCTATTAGGGTATACCTCTATCTTTTTTTTTGTTTTCCGTTTGATGTCTACGGGATTAGAAGGACCAAGAGCCTACAACGTTTTGTTTCGATTTATCCTTTCTCTTTTCTAGCATGTCTAACATTGATTGCTCCATGATTCCACACGAGTTGCAGATGCGTCCAGAGTTCAGTTTCGCAAAATGTTGCATACTTGCATAGCATTGAACTTCTTGATCGGTTGTAAAACAATATTCGAATGACAAGTAGTCAAAGGTTGATGCTTTTGGACAAGTTAAATATTGAATTTATTTACGAACGATTCTTAGAGTAAACAACAACATAGTAAAAGTTGAGAAGCTATGAAAAGTGTTGGACTTAGAGACAAGTTGGCAATGGTTACTAAGTCTTGGATGACGACCCCCATGAGGGGTCGTGGATGATAACAAGGCGGTGGGTGGTGGTGGAGAGTTTTAGGAGGCGAGACGCTAGTGGCTGGCACAGTTAGGTGGTGGCTTCACATAAACAATGACGGATACACTTGTTGATTATAGGGGAGATCGGAGAGGACCCTGTGCGACCCATGATCACTTCAGTAAAAAAATGTATCTTATATGGATACTGGTCATCATTGGCTTATATCTCAATGATATTTGGGGGAATTTGAGATCTTAGGGTCTTTAGTTTATAATCGGGTGTGAGTAAAATACTCCCTTGGGTGACAGAGTTTTCTTGTAAATATCGGAACATCTCTGAAATTAGAGATGTATATATGAAAAGCAATGCCGCTTGGCCCAAACATATCGTTAAAAAATATGGATCTTGGTACAAATTTATAACCGTACGGGGCACAAAATGTTTTTAAAAAGCGCATTAAAGTCTTAATTGGGGGGTGAGATTAAGTCTTAATGGGATTGCAATCGTCCATACTGGATTTGATACTCCAAGCCTGAATCACCACTCCAGGAACACCATTAAGGAGGAAACCCAACACTTAGGAAAACCCCCTTTAGTCAGGTTTAAACTTGAGACCTCAAGATTCCACGCTCTAACCATCATATATTCTCATACCATTCAGACAAATGCCTTTGGTAAGTCACTCCTATTGATTAAGTTTTTTTTTAAGTTTTCTCTTGTATTTTTAAACGGTTATAACTTTCTTATAAAACATTATTTTTATTTTTT
>JBCNJP010013987.1:0-11583 GCA_039602395.1 Deinandra increscens subsp. villosa
ATGATCATCATCTCAAAGCTTTCCCTTCCGCAGTGCTCTCCCGATCCACGGTTTGAGAGTTACGAACCGTTTACGATTTCCAAGAATCTGCCGCTTAACATCGAAGCTCTTCATCTACGTTTCTACCATCAAAGAAAAACCCTGCACTCGCTCAGGGTTCTTTGGGGTTTTAGCCACCGGCTCTTTCTCGGTGTTTTTTCTTCCTTTCGGCTGGTATGCATCTTTGTTCTTCAGCTTTTTCTGGTTTTGTTTTTCTGTTGGTTTTGGCTTTATTTTGAATCATTCATATTTTTCTTCTTCTTTGAGGTTCTTAACGTGTACTACACCCATTGATGTATTTTGACGAAATTTTGAGTTTGATCATTGGAAGGTTTTAAGCTTTGTTTGTGGTTATATGTTATGCAACCTATACAGCTGATGTTGGATAATTGCTACACGTGTCTATGAGTTTATATAAAACTTCGCCCTTTGCCTTATCTGCTCTTCTTCTACGACTTCCTTTCACCTTCGTTTTCTCTTAAGAAATTCGATATCAGGTACCAAAGAAAAACCCATCTTTTGATTATTTCCAAGCTCTAGGAATTTTCATAATGATTTATCTCTTTCTTTACTGTGATTTAGGTTTATTAATGTTGTTTGAATCTTTTTCACAGAAGCTTTGTTTCTTCACCTTTACGGATTTAGGGTTCCAGATTTCGCTGTGGTTAATGTATTTACAGGTAATTATTTGTCCATACATATTAATCAATTAAGCCAAATTTTGTTTTTCTGTTTTAACTTATATTTCATTTGTTTAATAGGATTTTATGTTGTATAGATTGGGTCCTTATGTTCTGTTTAACTATTTGTTTTGTTATTTGCAGCTGCTTGGTGCTTCAATATATCTCTTTGTAAGTGTTTTCTTTTTCCTTTCTTAGGCTTTTGCAATTCTTATAACAATTGTAGATTTTTTGGGATGAATGGGTGCGATCTGGTCCCAAATGGGTCATATAGTCCGGTATTATGATTATGTAATGATTTGTGTAATTTGTTAGAGTTGTAATTATTTAACGGTTTGTTTTATCCGAAATTGTAGATGATGTGCTTTTTTTATAAATTGTTTTGGGGTAATAGGTTTAATATGGTATTTTGGAAAATTAGTTTATTAGGTTTGTGTTGTGATGGTGGTTATGATACAAAATCTTAGATATGGTTAGGTTGTCTTGGTGTTAATTGGTTTCATGATTAATAGTTTTGATGTATGATACATAGCAATATAGGTTAGCAAAAGAGGTCTCATTGATTTTATTTGTGTGGGCATGGTTCAGATGAGATTGCCTTAGTTGAGAAGAGAGAATCGTTAAACCGCCAAAACCAACCCGTGAACCTAACTTTTTGGATCTCAAACCGACCGACTCGCTTTGATTTGGGCGGTTCAGTTCTTTCAGCGGTTTTTTAACACCCCTAGGTAATAGGTTATACTTTAAGGACTTCTCATATTGCAGGTCAAACACGTGTATTGAAGATGGATCAGCATTGTGTATGGATGGTGAACTGTGTGGCAGCGAAAAACTATAAACTTTTTTTATTGTTCTTGGTAAATTTACTCTCTTTTTAGAGTGACTGATAATTCATATCCATATATTAATTGGCATATTTCTTTAAATACAGTTTTATACATGTCTAGAGACAACACTGAATACTATAGTATTGCTTCCCAGTTTCATGAAATTCTTCAGAGAAGCCTCAGGTCAATCGAAATCAGCAAGTGATCTTGCTCTTACCTTTTTTATTTTGGTAACAATTTCTTTTTATTATTTTAGCAATATTTATACAAATTGCCCCTGTTGCTTACATATTTTTTTTTTGTTTTGATACAGTTTTAAATATAGCGTTTGCATTAAGCCTCCTTTGTTTCATCATAATGCACGCCTCTCTTCTTTCCCGCAATACCACTTCGGTAGAGGTAATGATGACAATTATTTCTCAAACTTTAATTTATTGGTGTGGGTGAAATGTTAAACAGGTCAAACGATGCCACCTCCTAAACAAATTAGGATTAATTAAAAAATTAGATTATTATTGAAATGATATAGTTCGTTTTAATCATAACGAGATGCGCACCTATCCGCGCGTTGCTGCGGGTCACATCCTATTTGCTATTTCTTATATATCATAACGATAACTGATGAGATTGTATACAGAACTTAAGTGGGATAACGACAACAATTTAAACAAAGTGTAGTTGTCAAAACCACTCAAGTCTAAAATTGTAAAAACAAAAATCATCATTTCTTAAAGAAACCATAATATTTTTGAATTTCTCAAATTGTCTGATACATTATTAATATACAAATACAAATGGATTTTGTTTTAGAAAATAAACACACCTTTTTGAGATCGGAAAAGGCCACGTCTCATGAATTCAGGGGTTTTTCACTTTTTGACCCCCCTTAAACACTCACCTATAAGTGGTATAATATTAACGCCTTCGACACGTGTACATTTTCTTATAACAAAAATAAGATTATACGTTAAATGACGTAATATTCATTAAAACCTATATTTATAAATTTTGAATGGCAATAAATCTTTAATTAATCCTAATAATGCACTAAAATTTGTGTCAGATGTCTTATTTATAGGAGGTCCAAATCAGCAATGTCACATGTCAAAAGCACATTCAAGTATTAATTTATTTTAGATTATTAATTAAGTATAATTACCATTTTTGTCAAAACTAAATTTCCATATAAAAAATTTTGACAAACTTAATCTGAATTTGATAAATTTACTCAATAATTTGATTATTTTAAGAAAACCAATCAACAATTTGTTAAACATAATAAATTTGATTACTTTAACCGTTTTTTATATGCATCTAAAATAAACTCAACCCGTGTCTAACCTAGTTAAAACATATATTTATAAAATAAAAAATGAGGTATTGGTTAAGTTAAAATCTATATTCAATTTTAAAGAAAACTCCATGGCTGAATTAATATAAAATAGTTGTAGAAAAGGTTGTATTTTTTTTTTTTCAAAATAACTCTCGAATAATGGATATAAAATTCATCTTCAAAAAGTTGTGTAATTATTTTTTGAAACAAAGGACCTCAAACTTCATTTCAAATATAATTTATAAAACTTTAGAGTCAGTCGCATCTCTTTCAAACGCAAGTCACTTGATTATCATTTTTTTTCATTTTGTCTCTTCTTCATCTACCCAATCCTTTTAATTCAGCCACAACGGTTTAACTTGTCAGCCCCCGGAGTTTTCCAAGCAGTCACCGTAGCATCAAAATCAACTCGGATCCGTTTTTGTTTCGAAGCACCGCCATAAATAACACCAAAGACGAAGACCATCTCTGTCGTTGTCATCTCAACTAATCGTTGTCGTATAATGCGTGGTAATTCGCCAAACATTGGAAGTCAAAGCTCTCGGCAATTGAAGAGGATGACGGCACTTTGAACGTGTGCCAACAGAGTCGTGGTGTCGTTAGATTTGAAAAGAAACTGTTGAAGAAAGCCAAATCCGCCGGGAAAACTTGGACTCATTCTTTCGGATACCTTTAAGAGAGAAAGATTGTATGTAATATAAGAGAGAGATGAGCTATTCACAACCTGCAAGTTAAATGCTTTTGTGGGTTTTCAAAGTAAGAGGAGAGAGATGAGCTCTAAACCAAGTTATGACAGAGGACAATTATATTGGCTTAATAATGTGTTGTTAACTTCTAATTGGACAATAAGATGTACAGTGAATCCCCTCACAGCTTTCCAATTTATATTGTTAATATACTAGTAATTCGACCCGCGCCTTGCGGCGGGTCGAAAATGTTAGAAAGTTGACGTCCTAGCTAACGAAGGTTGGGCTTCTCTAATGGTAAAATAAACCTCATCCATGTTCACCGCATACACTTGTAAGCATTCATAGACAAAAAAAAGAAGGTAACACTTCCAGTAAACAAATAATCAAAACATCAAGTATCAATACTAAAATTTACTCATCTTATTCCTCACCTTCAATTTCAACGCCGCGTAATGCCATCTGTGGCTATGACGTTATGTACCTCCGATCAAAGCCGCAAATCTTCCGTTATCATCTTCGGCATCGCGAATCCATTGTTGACAATCGACGGGCGGCAACTAACTGACTAAGAATCTTTGTGGTATGCCCATGCATGAAAAATATAAAACAACTGTGTTATGTATCAAATGGTATTCCGGTTACATTGTCCTTGATTTTGTTTACTCGTTTCTGGTCGATTTTACCAATAAAAAAAACATGTGGTCTCAACAGTACTATAAGAGTGCACAGATTAGCCTTTTAAAATGATATATAAGGTAATATCCTTACAACCACACTCAAACATGAGTTTAAAGCAATCAACTAAGATCAGCTGTTCAAAAAAAAATCAACTAAGATCCATTACAGTCATTATATGAAACTCAGATATGGCTCAGGTCAAGTCATTTTAGCTTAAGAAGCAGAAACGATTTTAGCTCACATATGTTTACAGTCATTATATGAATCAATATTGTCCCCGAAGTGTTAAAGGTCTTTATATATATCAATGACTTGATCTAAAATTAGTTATGCTTCTTGAGCAATAATTTTGTGGGATTGGGGGACAATATTAATTCATGTAATGACAATATTGAGTCATTGATATATAAAATCTGAAAGTGAACATAAACAGTTTTACATTTAAAAGTCAACAATAAACAAAATCAATATGTATGGTTTTTATATTTCAATGACTTCAGGTTAAAAAAAAGCATAACCTTACTAATGTAGTTCAATTTTATCGTACCTTTCAGAACGATAAGATGAGCACCCCCTGTGCACAAAAAAAGCAAGGAAAAAAGTTAGTAAACGAAGAACAAACACGTAAAAACTATTATAAAAATCAGTCGTTAAGAAACATAACTGATTTTAGCTAAGAGCATAATTCTCGAAAATATGCATAAAAGTATCAACATTTTGAATGTCAGATGGATATTGCTAAAACTTGTACTCATACATTATCTTCCTGTGACAGGAGCCAAACATCTTGAGAAGCACCACTCTAGAACTGAAATGCAAAAACCAATAGAAGAACTTTTTAATGTATCATCACTTAATCATTTAAATTTCATTAGGCCTAGATTGAGTATTCACATATCATCACTACCCTTATTAGTAGGAAAAAGTTATTTAATGACAAAGAATAAGTATGATCAATACTTTGTGAAAAATAAGTCTCAGACCATAATTGTGAAGGAACCACTAAGAAACACATGTTTTGTTATGGATGCAAATACAAATTGCCACGCCAAAAACAAATTGCATCTCTTGTGGAACATCAACTTATGGATAAACATCATTGCCTCATCAAGAACCAAAAACCAAACGCTTTAACTAATCAAGTTAAATAGCAACTTTCAAAGTGAAAATGAAAGTAAAATTCCATCAATTTCCTTGGACAACCGACAGTTAAGCAACACCTATATACGTCCAAAAGACCAACGAACAAACTATGGTACCAGCAACATATGCACATAAAAAACTGATCACAGCATCAAGAACAGTTAGCTGCAACCTCAAAGCCTCATAGAAACAATCAAGGACGGTCATGAGCAGGACAGGCTCATAAAAAATTCATCATAGCCTCAAATGTACAAATTTATTCGCTACCACCAACATTGGGTCAGAAAAAACCTGATCATAGGGTCATAGAAACTTCAAGATATACATTAGTCAGTTTTAATCTTTTGCCAAACCAAACTTGAATCCTACAAAATAAAGAAAACTTAAAATCTTATAAGAACCTTAGCAAATAAACTAAATAATAGCAAAAGAAATTCAACTAAATCTTAGGGATCAGGTGGGTAAACCCGAATCATCATAGCACAGTAAAATAACCCAACGACCAAATTTAGTCTCAACCGCTTAAAATTTTGAGAGATCACACGCATGATTCAAATGAAGCACCAAACTTCAAAATCCCCAAAAAAAATCTTGTAAAGAATAATGCAGTATTATTACACACAATTCAACAAACTAACCAGAGAAAATCTGCCTAATTGTAACTCAAATTCCAAATGCAGTATTATACCAAATTTGACTTTCAAACCTTTAAAACCCCAAAACATAATTACAGAAATCAAACTAATTATCCTCCTACAAATCCCAAACTTAATCACACACGAAGATAGATAGGTGAGAGAGAATATTACCTCTGAAAATGGAAACAGCGAGAGCACAAAAAACCCTAGAAACGGTGTTGAGTTCCGATTGCGATTAGCTACCCTCGAAATCCCAAACTTAATCACACAGAAAGTGGAGATGGAGACCGCGAATATAAACGACCACCACTCGGAAACATCAGCAACCGGCGACGAAAGCGGCTCAAAGCATCGCATCAACGACCGGCAGGTAAGCCGCCACCGGCGGCCTGCCTACGCCTCAATCGGAGCAACAGCGCCACCGCTTACCGTCATCGCCACCTACCATCATCGCGAACCGACGGTCTGCCTCAGAAGAAGCAGCTATTCGAGAGAGATGGTGGTCTGGAAGCTGAAGAGAGAGAGAGAGATAGTCGGCTGGGTCTGGGAAACTGAGAGAGAGATGGTCGTCTGAATACTATAAGAAAGAGAAGAGAGAGATACACGTATCTCATCCAATCATAGCTATACACATATCTCATCATCCAATTAGAGAAAAACATGTGGGCGGAATAGTGGCCAGAGTGAGTACAAGTCAGCAATTGAAAACGTTATATAAATAATATAATAACACTCGCTATTTGTTAAGTTATAAACATAGGACATATAACATTTCGGTCAAACCAGACCCTTACAAAAGATTACCCCTTGCAAAAGTTTATATTTGAATATGAAATAATATAATCTTTCCAATCATATTTGAAACAAAATTATTCGTATAAGGTTTTAAGTTTAGGACAGAATTGTTTCGTGTCAACCCAACTCAACTCAACTCAACTCAACCCAACCCAACCCATACCAAAATTACTGTTTTGACTGGCTACCAACCTGTGACCATTTTGCCACCTCCTAAACCTATTTATTACAAAAAATCAGATTATTACTATAATGATATAAACTTGACACACTGATTATTAGTAAGCAGCCTTAAATTTAGGCCAAGAAGTGCTCGGGGTCATCCCAAGTAAGTCAGACACATAACAAAAAACACCCATTTTGACCAGTTCGGAGTGTGCCCGAGCATGTTACACCTCCTAAACCAATTAATTCAAAATTTCAGATTATTCTTTCAATAATCTATATTTTATATCATATTTGAAACAACAATTGTTCATAAAAGATTTTGACTGTTTTTGGACAACTGTTCCAGGGGGTACTCCAACTCAACCCGACACATACCAAAAAACACCTGTTTTGATCTTGACAAAACTGATAATATGAATTATTATCGACTAATAATTCATAGTCTAGATTATTCAAATTTGAAACTAAATTAAATATATTCATACATATGAAGTTGAAAGTAATATTTTAATTTATATGTGAATATATTTACAATAATTAGGAACATATGATTTATAATACAATACAAATTACTTTTTAAATATAATAACTTTCTTAAAGTATTTAATTGATTTAAATAAAAGCTTTTGAATTTTTTTATTTTTTATTATTACTATTATTAATTTTTGAATTTAGAAGAAATTAATCTGAATAAGAGGTCAAGTAAAGTCCCTTTAGAGGAGGTGGTTTTTCCTGGGAATTGACTCAACTGGTGTGTAAATAGTCTTAGTTGGACGTTCCAAAAAAAAGAGGTCAAGTAAAGTCGGTCTATGAGGCCCGACCTTGATTAATCCAGTAACAAAGCTGGTCGAATTGCCACCCTATAAAATTTTCCTTTTAATTTCTCTGGAAACTTTTTATCGCACAAAACACCTGACCCTGCCCTCCATTTGCACCACTCTGCTTGCACGTGGTGCGTAACATCGCAGTCTATGTCCCTGTCATTCTGGACAAATGAGCCTAAATACTTGAACTTAGTTGTTTGCACCACCGGTAGAAAATTAAAAAACAAAATAGTTTTCTTTTAAATGATTAAATCTATTAAGAGTATTTTAGAACTTAAAGAATTAAATATATTAAATTATAGATTTATTTTATACGATTAAATCATTAATAAAAAAATTATGTTTTATGAGAGGGTTAAAATGAGAAGTTTGGTCGGGTAAGAAGAAATCCCAGGATCTTAATCTAATAAAAACTGAAGGATGAACAATTTATATTAGCCATTTTTATTGACTTTTAATTAAGTTCTCTTATTTTTTTTAAATATTCGTAACTTTCACATATGACATTTTTTTAAGTACACCATAAAATTGAATGTTTTTTTATCTTTATAACGCGTATAATGTTGCTATATATAAAATAAAAAAAATAATCTTTCGATTTTGACACGATATGACACAATAATCTGAGCATTTTAATACAATACGACACATTGATCTGAGCATTTTGATACAATCGAAAGAGTAGTTTTTTTTTTATTTTATATATAACAACACTTTACGTTTTCTGCTCTGGTAAATATAATAATTTTCCTGTTAATAAAAATGATTCAACTTTAATTATTATTTTCTTTTGATAAAATTTATTAAACTTTTGAATAGGATATATATAATAGGATGTTTTATATTGTTGTACTTTTACTTAGTAACTAGGTGGTGACCCGCCGCGCGTTGCGGCGGCACCCTTGTATGTGTATCACGTGACCGCTTCAAACCTGTGGACTTTTGTATCCACATCCGATAAACATTCAATAAAATATATTCAAAACTACCATATCTAAAATGACAAATAATATGCCATGTCAACAACTTTTTAAAATCAGAAAAGGGTGAAAGTCATTTCTTGTGTGTAATTTTCTAAATTATAAAAATGCAGCTTAATCTTACCTATGATTGCAGTAGCTTCACTAAAACTAAGGTTATCCCTAAACAACTCCATACTTTGATCATAAGAAGCAAGCATTCACATGTTCTGCTATAGCCCTAACAACTGTGGGACCGCACCTTTCCAGAGAGCCAATACAGCATCTTCTACATTAATCCTATACAATGCATGAAATGCATTTGTGTATTTACAACGTTGTGCAGCAGGTAATGCTGCATCAGCCTGCATACGAATCAAAGACAGATTAGCAGGGCTTCCCATACAGGCTCTAACTGCTCCGGTTGCTAGCCCACACAAAGCTTTCTGATATATAAGCAGTGGGTTTCCATCATTGGCCTCAATTGCTTTGTTTGTCGGAATCCTATTAATTAATCAAAATTTCACATTAATAATTACATGAGAAATTAGGTAAATCCAATTATTATATGTATAACAGTATGTTCATTAATGACAGTACCTGAATGTACCAAGTCTTTGAGTTGTATATGTAGCCTGCCTAAGCAATCCAGCGAATAGACCCTGCTCAAAACAATACAATTTTAATATACATGCGTGAACTAAGTTCAAACTAAATACTTCATTCCCAGCAGAAATACCATTTGTTTGTCAACCATAGAAAGTTGAAACTCAGTGTATATATACCACTGCAAGTTGTCTAAAGAAATGACAGAAGCATGTGCATACAGATTTAGGTCCCCAATAACGAAATGAAATAAACATACTAAGAGTATTAGTCAACACTTTCAATTGAACTTCCTTCATCAAAATATGTCTGACATTTACTTTTAAGGTCAAATATCAAAGTCCACCTATTTCAATGCTAGCAAAATCAACATTTAAGGTGCCCTTAAAATTTGTAACAAAAATCTCATTTCACATAAATACAACTAAAAACTTAATATTATCAACCTATTTAAAAGTTAAAAATAATTGAATCATGTGAAACTCGAAATTGAAAGTGGATATAAATGAACTGAGGAATAGAAGAGCACCATTACTCCAACAATTTGAACTTCTGTCCAGGAATAATATATTCATCCTAGGCACAGAGAGAGTAGCAAGTCAAAACACTTGCCTTTGAAAGGAAAAAAGTCAAAGTAAAACCAACACATAATATTAACTCGTTTGACCCAATAGAGAGAAACAATAAGGAATCGACCCATTTATTAGTAATGGATTGAAAGTGCCATTTCTTTGCACAACAAACCTTACTTTACAGAGATACTTGTTGACCTTTGAGGTAGTCACATAACAACTTAAATTTAAAATTTACACAAACATCTTTTACAGACTTGACATCAAATTTTCTAGATGTATTAGTTAGTTATTTTGAGTATTGATCTACTTATCAAATTGCTTTGTTACTTTAAGGGATTCTTGTTCATTCTTAAGTTAATAGGTACTTACGTAGACCTCAGAAGTCAAACTTCATCTCATTAGATATTTTCATCCTATTCTATTACTTAAATTCTCACATATAATGCATCTATTATTATTGTTCTTGCACAGAGTTTTACCCGGTTGAACCCGTTAGAGATAAAACAGAACCAAATTTCCTAAATGCTACCAATAGAAAGAGTATGTGATTCGGTTTATGGTAACAATGAAAAATTGACAAAGCAAGACAAAGTTATATAAAGATTTTAAAAATGTAAATTTGAAGTAATACTATAATACTATTTGAAGTTATAAATCGAACACAATTAACGTAATACTATAACTCTATTTAAAGTAATACATAGAACACAATTAGCGTACTTATCTTGGTTCAAGCAGTGTTCAGGCTGAGTAGTGTTGAGGTAAATCAGAGAATTGCTGCAAACTAAACCAATATATATCAGTATTATGTTATAACTCTCAGAGCTAGGGGACATCAATAATAAGAATTATATGAAACCAATATATCAGTATTATGTTACAATCTCAAAAGGTATGTAAAGTTTAAACAATCATGATAGGGGACATCAGTAATAAGAATTAGGCAAAAAGAATTTACTATGAAATTCTAACTTTAACTTATATGTATTGGTCTATTGCTTATTCATGCAGATCCCAAATAAGGTAGATTGAGTTGTAGTTCAATTGCTTATTACCACAAATTATAAAGGACAAAATCCTATACAACGTTAAACCCAATTTGGTACAGATTACAACAGAACCTGAACAGCAAACCAAGGAATGCTAAAACACCTATAAACTCTAGTTGAAATTAATGTTATATAAGGCGACGAAAACACAATTCGGTGTACCTTGATTGACGAATATGTAGGTTCGTTTTCAAACATGTAGTAGGGTGATTCATATGCAATTTAATTCAAATAACCAGACTAAATCAGTGAAAATTTATAGAAATGAACATTTTGCAAGGTTTGAGAAGATTTATGGAAATAAGATTCGAGTAAACGTGAGAAAATGTGAGAATTTCTATGAATTAGAACGGTTCACAAAGTAAAGGAAAAGAAAACATCAGTCGTTCTTCCTATAAAACCACGATCAAAACATCAAATAAGCGAACCTGCACAAATTTCACACACCTGGTATGTAACAAAACTATTTAGGCGGTACCCAAAACATCAAATAAGCGAACCTGCAAAAATAACCCTAAAACATGTAAGGTGATAAAGATACAAAACAAATAAACAATCAATAACCCTCAACAACCGATGT